>SNQJ01S0066462.1:14790-40098 GCA_010110895.2 Picea sitchensis
AATTTAAAAAAAAAAAAAAAAAAAACGACATTGAAAATGAACTTCGGATGTGAAAGTTATGCCCTTTAAAAAAAAAGCATAAGTGGTAACCAAAGAGCCACATGGAAAGTAGAAGTTGGTCTACGTGGTGTTAGCCCTCCAAATAGCCTCATTTTCACAAAAAAAATGTTTTATGAAGTGACCCACTTTTATAAAAAAAAACGGGGATCACTTTTACAATGAAGTTACTTTATAAAAGAAAGTTGCATGCAAAATAAATAAATAACTTTAAAATAAAATATTAAAGTTATTTATAGTGATTCACTTTTATACTTGAATTGAAATACACTTTACAATGGATGCATGAACTTTTTCAAAACAAAGTTACAAAAAAGAGACTTGAACTCAAAACCTCTTACTTAATAAGACAACTTTTAACCAAGTGAGCTAGAAAAACATATTGTATTCTTTAGAAGGAGGATTTTTGTTGTTGTTGTTGTTGAGGGCCTTGAAGAGTGTTCTCATAAAAAACTCTTTTCACACAAGAATTTGTTTTTTCTTCTCGATAATAACTAGGGTTAGATCTCGGTTAGCATACCTGAAAAATGCACCTTTTTCGATATGTTTCTGATTTTCTGAAATTGCACAGGGAGTGGGGAAAAGAGAATACGCAAATCCAAAAGAGTATCAACTTATATAAAAAAATAAAAACTGAAATAAAACCGAAATAATTCTCTACACAAATTTAAAAAGGGCGTATTCAGGCTTTATACCTCCAAATTTGACTAAAATGGTCATATCTTGGGCAAACATAAACCTTTACGCATGAAACAAAAAGCATTCCTAATTGAAATTAGTGCTCCAGAAGCAATGGAATAGTCCTATTATCCCAAAAATGTATGTAAATGGTAGAAAATATATGAGGAAACTCAACTTCATGATCTCAATCTACAATGGGAGCGGGTCTTCAAATAGGCTCTAATACCATGTTCGACAACACATGCATTCCAATAGAGTAAGAACACATTCAATAACCACTCAAACAACCAGAACAAATATAAAAACAAAGATATTTTGATGTGGTAAAACCCCTACGAGGAAACATCCACGGTCCCCGTCAATGCAACTACTTGGAGCAATTTATTAATGAAAAAGAAAAAAATTACAGAGAGATTTTACGAGAGTTTCTCACAATCGATCATCAAAAAATGACACTCTATGCTTTTTAATTATATATCATGGAGTAATCAGGTGTTAATACACATATCAATGCATCCATTAAGATCGAGGAGAATATGAATTGCCAGATCACTCTATCTTGAGAACATATCGTGACTGTCATATTTCCTAACTACAAATGCATACTAAAGAAACACACTTTTACCTAATGACACATTAGACCAAGTAGTGTTTGTTGTGGAGACTAATTATCTTCTTGATTCATAGGTTTGTTTCAACTGTTCTTGGACCCCATTCCCTAATGAGATGGTGTGGGCATAGACAATTTTTCCAGCCCCCCCTGGCGGGGCATTCGGGGGAAGCACCCCCAAAGTGAAATATTGAGAAAAATTGCTTCGTAAAATATTGTAATTTCATAGTCAATCTGAACCGTTGATTACAAGGTCACATATTTGATGGTAGAAGTTATTTAAGGGTTTTTTTCCCAAGAAGGAAAACCTCTTTTATGAGGAAATTGTATTGTAGATGTATATGTGTGTGATTTGTATTCTGAGAGCGAAGAATCTGAGAGAAAGAAGAGGAAGTTAGAGAGAGTGTGATGTAGGTTGTATCCCTTCATTTTGTTGAATAATAAAAAGGAATGACCTAGAAATTTATTTGGTGGATGTATCCCACACTGGGTGAACCATGTATATTTGTTTCTCTATTATCTTGTGTATATTTTGTGTTTTATTTCCACATTTTTATTTTATTTTATTGCTCCACGATCCAATTTTTATAACAAGTATATATTAACTAACTCTTAAGTTTCTAAATATACTAACACATGTATGTCCAATACATTGTTGAATCCTAGTCTTCCTTGGTAACACAATCTATAAGTACTAGTGCCATGCAAATACATGAAAACTCTCTTTGCCGCTTCCTAATGCTCCTTCTCTGGTTTTGACATAAACCTTCTCAAAACTCCCACTGCATGTGAAATGTCTAGTCTAGTACAGACCATTACATAAATAAAACTTCCAACCACACTAGCATATGGAACATGGGACACATGCCTCTTCCTCTTCCCGTGTCTGTAGACACTAATATGCAGATAAATTTACACCTACGGGAATAGGGAAATTGACAGGTTTAAATTCCAGTATATTAAACCTCCACAATATTGACTAGATCTTTTTTCTTTGGTTCATCGAGAGTTTCCTATTTTCCTGATTTATTTTAATTTCCTTGTCCCAAAAAATATTTGCAGCACCAATATCCTTCATGTCAAATTTAGAGGACAATTGAGTTTTCACTTCCTAGATAATTTTTCTGTTGTTTCCTATCAACAACATATCATCCACATACAATACCAAATAAATAATATGATCACCTAATAATTTTAAATACACACAGTGATAAGCTTTGCTTCTTCTGAAGCTAAGTCCCAATATATAAGTATCAATTTTTTTATACCACATCCTTGGTGATTTATTTAACCCATATAGGGACTTTTTTAGCTTGCATACTATCTCTTTATTCCCCTACTTGGGAATAACCTTTTTCTATTAATTGAGCTTTGTATTTCTCCACTTTTCCTTCTGCATTCAACTTCTTCTTAAACACAAATTTTCTTCCAATGGGATTTCTTCTAGTCGACAACTCCACTAGATCCCAAGCCTCATTATTCTCCAAGGATGCTATTCCTTCAACCATGTCCTTTTAACATAGTTTTACAACCTCTAAATCCACTAACTCCCTAATCATTCTAGGATCATCATCGATAATAAATAAAGAAAAAAATTAATGAAAATTAAGTGCAATATACATTTCTGGTTTCCTTCGTTACTAAACCAATCTTCTCAATACTCTAGTATGAGGCTCTTCTTTTTCTGATTCATGTTCTTATGTAGAGTTTGATTCTTTATCCTTCATTTAAAACTATATTTTCTTTGGTTCTTCCTCCCTTGGTAGGACTTCCTGCTTGACAACATCTTTGATTTCTCAAAATACCACTTCTCGGATATACACTACCTTCTTAGTTTCTGGGTTCCAAAGATTATAACATTTCATACCATAGCCAATAAAGATACAATTTTCATCCTTTTATCTATATTACTTGTATTTTCCTTCAGAATGTGTAGATATGTATCACAACCAAAAACCCTGAGATGTGTCAGAGAGGGTTTCTTACCAATCCATACCTCATGCGAAGTCATGTCATCCAATGATAATGAGGGTGATCAATTTAATAGGTAACATGCAATGTACAATTCCTCTGCTTAGAATTCCTATCCCAATGCGACACCACTGAGCATTATCCTTTCTCTTTCCATCAACATCTTGTTCATCCTTCCTGTAACTCCATTCTGTTGAGGTTTGTATGGATTAATTTTATACCTTGCTATACCACATTTCTTACATAAATCCATGAATTCATTCCTACATAATTATCCACCATTATCCGTCCTCAACACTTTAATTTTCTTCTCTATCTAATTTTCCACAAGAGACTTAAACTCTTTAATTTTTTCAAAGACTTCATATTTATTCATGAGGAAATAAATCCATGTATTCCTCAGGAATTCATCTTTAAATGAGGCATAGTACACATATTTACATAGTGATGGAATTTTCACATGTCCAAAAATATCATTGTGCAACAACTGTAAAATTATGCATGCCCTCGTAGCACCCGAGGATAATATTATCTGACTATAATTTCCATACAAGAAAATTTTTCATAAATTATACATACCTTCAACCATACCTTTACAATGTATTACTTGAATCCCTTTCTCTTCGATATTCCTAAGTTGTTGATGCCACATCATAATATTTTCTCCAGAGACTGTAGAAGTTTTTCCTTTTTCATCTCCAATATCGATAAAAAGGGGAATTTTTGTACCTATCACCAGTAGTCCTTCCCAGTAGATTATATAGAGTTATAATGTAAACTCCCCTCATCAATACCATTTCTCCTCAAACCATCCTACAAGTTTCATTTTCAAACACTATTTTTACACATGCATTGTCCACGTTTCTTAAAGAAATCAAATTCATGGCCAATCCTGGGATGTGAAAAACAACAAGGAGTTTTCTAATCCTACCATCCACGATCTTTAAATTTACTTTTCCTCATCCTAAGATTTTGACTGTTGAGTCATCGCCTAGAAAAATATCACCCCCATCATACCTTTCATACTCGTAGAACTACTCCCTGTGAGGAGTCATATGAAAGGATGCACCTGAGTCAACCAACCATGCCTCATGATCTACATGTGTTCTTTAAGAATCGATGTACACATCCCCTACTTCATATATGGATGTTTGTTCTTCTATAGAAGGGGCATCATTAGATCCCTTCCCTCTCTCAACACTTTTAGATCTACATCGTTTCTTGTAATTCCCTTCTGTTCCACATGTCCAACACACATTCATAAGTTTTCTTGGATATTTTAATCTTCCCCTAGATTTATATATCCCACTTGAGAACTTATTTTTATTTATTTCCTTGGATTGCCCTCTTACAAATAAGTCATATGTGCTTTGAATTTCCATATTTTTATGCATCATCTCATCCGACAACAAGGATGAGACCACACTAGTACATTTGGGTCAAATTACAATGACGTGTTTGTAGAAATTGCCACTTTATATTGTTGGGATAACGACATACATTATACCCCCTCAAACATCATTTCACATAACATCGGTTTTACGACAACACATATATCATCTCTTTTGCAACATTTCATGCGGACATGTGTCATCTCAGACTTCACTGTCCAATCCCACTATCGACGTTGCTACAACAACACTGGGATGTCTCACCAGTGACAAAATGTCACAACAATCATTCGAGGTGTATGCACTATCAATGACATCTCACCTGCAAAATTGACGCCATGACAATGATGTGAGGGACTTTGGAATACCGACGAAAGTTAATGTCGATCTTCTGACGTGTATTCTATATCAATGACATCTCATCTGTGACGTTAATGCCATGGAAACGACACTAGGTATGTCGAAAGATCGACAGAAGGTAACGTCGGTGTTCATACATGTTTTCTATATCAAGAACGTCTCACCTACGATGTTGGCACCATGGAAACACCGCTAGAGATTTTGGAACAAAAACAGAAGGTAACAACGTTCGTCCGACATGTATGTTATATCAACGATGTCTCACATGGGACATTTATGCTATGGAAACGATGCTAGAGATGTCGAAAGACCGACGAGCTGTATGTTTAAAAAAAAAAATGGTATCAAAGAGGCGACAAAGCACAACATTTGACAATTTCCTCCATGGTTATATGTCAACTAGGTTCTCTTGGAGTCACCACTCCAATGGTTTCCATTCTTGAGATTTTTGACAAGTGTTTTCATGTAGTCACAAACCTTTTTCTCGAACCTATTACATGATCATAAGTATTGAAGGATTATTCATGGGGGTTCATGTGGATCGAAATATTATTCATAGATCCACCTTTCTTCATAATTTTTAATGGGTATCTTTTCGAGTTTTCCAGTAGTGTTTCCATTTGGGGTTTTTGGCAAGTATTCACCTTGAAAAATGTCTTAGGGGTGGACCTCTTGATTTTTCATTACAACGATAGTTTTGTCATGTGATGTAAAACCCATGTGGATGAGGCTCAGAAAAATAAAATGAGCTATCTTGAGCTTCAAATAGTGGACTGATGAGAATTTTATGGAGTAGTTAAAATGCCAAAGTAAAAATGATAAATTTAAAAAATTCTAATGTTATTTTGGGGTAGTTGCTTCAAATTGCTTATAGCCTTTGTTTCAAGAGGTGAAATCAAAATTTTTCATAGAACTATTTTCGATAGTGAATAAATCCTTCCATATATGTATAGGAATCATCATTTCATATCCTTTGGAACTATAATTGGAGAGTTTTTTAAGAAGGAAGAGACCTTGAAGAACTAGGTAGTCTTGGGGCTTGTGACAATGATATATTCCAATCCATAAACAAAATTGAAATCTATAAAAGATCCATTTTAGATAGAGAAAAATACTTCAACATGCCTTTTGGTGAAGCTCCTAAAACATGATACATAGGTCATGGTAGCTATGCAAATTTTGTATCATAGTATCACTTTTTTGTCTCATGTTTTCCCACATGCCAAGAGATTGAATTGCATGAGATTTTGAATATTCCCCATTGTGAAATATTTAACCTACAACCTGAAATGGAAGTAGAATGGAATATATTGGTCTTCTTAGTGATTTGGAAAATGAAAGGGGAAAAAGAGAGAAAGAATGAGACTTGGAGGTTTTATAGATGAAATCCAGGTGAAATCCTAAAAATTAGGGAATTCACCACCAAAGGAAAATCGCTTAAAAGGAATAATTGATGAATTAGATTGAAATCCTAAAAGAATGATAGGGAATTCACCACCAAAGGGAAATAAATATAAGGGACCAATTGATGCATAGGATGAAATCCTAAAAACAAGGGAAATTTCTCCAACAGGGCAATTGATGCGTAGGATGAAATCCCAAAAATTAGAGAAATCACTCCAATGGACCAATTGATGCACTAGGGTCAAATCGATGCACTAGGGTCAAATCCTAAAAAATAGGGAATTTTCCACCATAGGAAAATTTCTCCAAGGGACCAAGAGATAAAAGGACCAATAGACCAATTGATGCACCAACGTGAAATCATAAAAATAGGGAATTCACCACCAAATGTAAATCACTCCAAGGGACCAATTAATGCACTTAGGGTGAGATCCTTGATGTAATATTGGATATTGGGGGAGATTTTTTCTATAATGATAGATTGGATGTTTGCATATGTTAATGGATCATTTAATCCTATGAAATTTTTATGGAAGATGTGATGTGTAGACATATGGAGAATATTTTAAACTAGACCCTCTCCAAATATAAGACTTTTTTACCTGCAAACCCAAATGTTTGGTTCTGATGCTGCAGACCTTATTGAGTCTTTTATGTAGACACACTTGAGTTTTGGGTAATCTTAAGGTATTTTGAGAACACTAGGTTATCCCTACAATTGAAGTTTACTATGTTCCTTCATCCTGATCATCCAAAAATACAAGGCTTCATTATTACAGGTATTAGGTGATTATCATCATCATAAGGTTCTCCCTTAATACACTAAATGGTTTCATCGTTACCTAAGATACAGGTTGCAAATAAGCCTACTAATTGTTAGTAGAGGTTGGATGGCATACCATTACATGTATTCTAAGTATCATACACAATCATTCCATTGTAAGAGACCACATTTCACTCATATGCACACATAGGTAGACAATGGAAAGGTTTTAAAGGGTGTCTATTAAAATATATATTTGCGTACCTCATCCAATGCAAAATTTGTATCATCCTTCTTATGTATCTTCTTCTTGATCATCCAACTCAAAATTTGTATCAACATCTGGTTTAGAAACAATGTTGAAAGGATTGATGATATCGTCATCGTCATCAATGTGATTTTCGAGCATATCTTCATCGATATCATCATCTATAACTGGCACATTGTCTCCTACGCTTGGTTCATATTCTTTGTCTTCTTCATCTGTCAACCCATATTCTTCCTTCTCTATCTGTACATGATATTATTATTCAATATCTTCCAATTCATAAACAAAATTGAAATCCGTAAAAGATCCATTTTAGATAGAGAAAAATACTTCAACATGATTTGTGGTGAATCTCCTAAAACATGATACATAGGCCATGATAGTTGTGTAAATTGTGTATCATAGTATCACTTTTTTGTCTCATGTTTTCCCACATGCCATGAGATTGAATTGCATGAGATTTTGAATCTTCCCCATTGCGAAAGATTTAACCCACAACCTGCAATGGATGTAGAATGGAATATATTGGTCTTCTTAGTGATTTGGAAAATGAAAGGGGAAAAAGAGAGAAAGAATGATCCTTGGAGGTTTTATAGATGAAATCCGGGTGAAATCCTAAAAATTAGGGAATTCACCACCAAAGGAAAATCGCTTAAAAGGACTAATTGATTCATCATATTGAAATCCTAAAAGAATTATAGGGAATTCACCACCAAAGGGAAATAACTCTAATGGACCAATTAATGCACATGATGAAATCCTAAAAAAAAGGGAAATTTCCCCAACAGGGCAATTGATGCGTAGGAAATCCTAAAAATTAGAGAAATCACTCTAATGGACTAGTTGATGCACTGGGGTCAAATCCTAAAAAACAGGGAATTTTCCACCATAGGAAAATTTCTCCAAGGGACCAAGAGACGAATGGACCAACAGACCAATTGATGCACCAAGGTGAAATCATAAAAATAGGGAATTCACCACCAAATTTAAATCACTCCAAGGGACCAATTGATGCACTTAGGGTGAGATCCTTGATGTAATCTTGGATATTGGAGGAGATTTATGATATAATGAAATATTGGATGTTTGCACATGTTAATGGCTCATTTAATCCTATGAAATGTTTATGGAAGAGGTGATGTGTAGACATATAGAGAAGAGTTTAAACTAGACCCTCTCCAAATATAAGACGTGTTGAATTCCAAACCCAAATGTCTAGTTCTAATGCTACAGACCTTATTGACTCTTTTATGTAGACACACTTGAGTTTTGGTTAATCTCAAGGTATTTTGGTTATCCCTGCAGTTGGAGTTCACTATGTTCCTCCATCCAGATCATCGAAAAATACAAGGCTTCATTGGTTACAGGTATTGGGTGATTTTCATCATCATAAGGTTCTCCCTTAATCCACTAAGTGGTTTCACTGTTACGTAAGATACAAATTGCAAATGAGCCTACTAATTGTTAGAAGAGGTTTGATGGAATACCATTACATGTATTATAAGTATTTTCCACAATCATTCCATTGTAGGAGACCACATTTCACTCATGTTCACACATAGGTAGACAATGGAAAGGTTTTAAAGGGTGTGAATTAAAATATCTAGTTACATACCTCATACAATGCAACATTTGTATCATCCTTCTTATGTATCCTCTTATTGATCATCCAACTCAACATCTGCATCAACATCCAGTTTAGAAACAATGTTGAAAGGATTTATGATATAATCATCGTCATCAATGTCATTTTCGAGCATATCTTTTTCGATGTCATCATCAAGAACTGACACATTGTATCCTACGCTTGGTTCATCTTCTTCATCTTCTTCATTTGTCGAACCATATTCTTCTTGCTCTAGCTATACATCATCTTCTTCTTCAATATCATATTCTTCATCTACAATATACTTTACTATCCTTCCTCTTGGATCATATCTAACAAAAAATGACCAATCCCTCTTACCTGGAACCTTTGATTAAAAGACGTGTTCACATTGACTTCGAAAAACATAGGGGTCATTTGCTTTTTCAAAAATTGTTGTTTTAATCATTGGAAAATCATTGGCATGTTGAATAACAGTTATTTCCTCACCATGTTCATGCATTCGTAACCTATACCATTTGAAATCAAACAAAACTAATTTGAAGGAATTAAAGTCACACTCAATTATATCATTCAAAAACCCATAGTATCTATTTTTCAGATTCTCAAGGACGTTTGTCACTCCTAGAGGAAACATCAGTGACCTGGAATACTGCAGTTATCCCACTATCATAATTTTTCGTGGTTTCATCCAATTGTTTTATGCAAAATTTATGACCATTTCACCACATAACCCTGTGGTGTTTCAACTACAATATGCCATACATGTAAAAGATGCATTGTCAATTAATAATAAACAAATTTATTTAACTTGCTAAGTATAATATGAAAAAAACACACCTACAGTCACATTAATATAATATAAAATAACTGAATAAAATGGGTGAATTTGCTTTCCTTTCCATCTTTCAAACAATATGCTAAATCTATTTCCCTCTGCGTAACATCGGAATATCCATTACGACGATCTTATATAACCAATTCACACAGTTCTTTTCATGATAACCTACCAAGATGACGTTGTTTACATCTATCAATCCATACCTTCATCCAATCAAGATTGTTTGAAATGTATAAATATAGTGCATCACAATCTTGATCAACTGACCGATCAAAAAATCACAATTCACCAATATTAAATATTAGTTATAACCATGGTAAATATTAATAAATGATGAAAGAATAAATATTAAATGAGCATTTGCATATACACAAAAAAATGAAAATTTATAATCATTACAAATATCCACAATTTAATAACCTCTCACATTCTTCATTGTACCTTTCCCCAACAACTTCTCCCCTTCAAATTTTTTGATGGAGTTCACATCCCAAATGAAATCCACTACATGCATAGCTTGCATTGCTAATTTAGGAAGATAATAACTAATATACACCATGGATTCATATACCATAGAACCCTCCACCATAGAACCATCATGAAGTGCTCTTTGTCTAACCAAAGCCTTCAATGATTTAAAGTGCCTCTCCACCATCCACATTGACCTTGTGTGTACAGGTCCACACATTTCAATCTCCTGAACTTGGTGTATGGGGTAGTGTTCTTGTGCATTGAAAAATGGTAGAGGTAGATACTTCTGCATTTCACACATTAGCTGAGGATTTTTTCTCTTCCAATACTTTATATCATCTTCATGGATTTATTTCAATGACAACCATCTATAGATCATGACATAGGAAAATAACATGTTTCAACAAACCATAATACATATTACATTACAAGTAAAACACATGCCATTAAGTACAACAGAAAATTGAAATTTGTTTTTCATATATATTGCAACTACTTACCTCATGTATTTTCAATGATCATATATAACTTGTTTTACATTGTTGTCAAAGTCATTTGGGAGAGATAGAGGTAGAACGTATTGTAACAATAAAAAAAAATCATTACTTGTTTCAAAACTAGAAAAAAAAATATCAAAAAATGTATATGACAAATATATAAATATGAATATTAAAATTATTAATTACCTTAATGAAGGTATTCCAATCATGTGTTTTAACCCCACCAAATTCATGTTTCTTCTTTAAGATATTCTTTATGTTTGAACAAAAACCTGTCGGAAATTTAATTCTTTGAATGACCTATTTTACACCATTGCTTTGTTTCTCTGTTAACAACCATGAAAGGTTATTTTGGTCTCCATCCCTATTTGATCAGATCACACTTTGCATTGCATGATTGGCTTCTTGAATGTCATTACAAATTTTGACAATTTTTTCTTTATCCCTCTTGCCATCTATGATTCACCATAATGTTTATGTCACATTCTTCCTGATATGCATTGTATCAAACAAATGAACTATTTTTATCTCCTCATAGTAAGGCAACTGTTATACCCCTAAAATGCCCTACTCATGCATACATGGCATTGGCCCTCTTACTTGCATAATTTTCCAAATCATTTTTGACAAGATCTACTTAAAAAATCATTTTTTAGAGCATGTACACGCCCCACACCACTACAACTCACGTACATACGCTTTCTACATGCTAGAAGTACCACATACATATGCTTGTTTCCCAATACACAACCTATGTATACCTCCAAAAGTCGCAAAAATAAAAAGGTGTAAGGAATTCAGTGGAATTCACGGGTTATTGGAGGTTTCCCAACAAATTCACCTGCTATAGCCCATCCCCCAACCAAATAACCATACTTTTGTCATATAAAAGGAGGTGTTGGGATATCATTTTATGTCTAAGAATAAGAAAAATGAAACTCTACCCAATTTCACTTCCCTTCCTTTCCCAAGCATTTGCTACCTTTTGTGAGTTACTGCCTCAACACTTCCTCTTCAACCCCTTTTCTTCCATCCAATACATTCCCTTTCCTTGATGTGATAAGTAGATTGTGAGAAGAGGCTTATTGAAGGTGCACTTGGATCATTATAAAGAGGATCCCATACTAGGTTTACGGAACGGTGGCCAACATGGATTGTAAGCTTCAATCTTTGTTTGATGAATAAAAGAATCTCTTTTCCCTGTCCCAAATGATTATGTTTTTTGTATTTTATTTTATTTATACATAGAATTTGACATCTAACCCTAATTTATGAATAGAAATAGCATGCTTGTAGTCCTTGTTTTCATAGTCTTGGACGCAGGCTAGCCATGGGAGGAGACTTGTAGTCTTTGGAACTACAGATCTTGAGGAGTTCATCAATAGACGTGGGATAAAAGGTACAATTACTGATGTTCTCTTATAATTCTTTTGTTCATTGATTTTGGTATGTTTGGGGTATAATAGAAACTAGATTGAATTTTAGATGGTCATTCACTCTGTCTATATCTTAAACCCTGGTATAGTTAAAGGGGGAATTTTCCCGTTAGAAACAACCTCATTAATTTAATGGGATAAAATTTCAGTCCTCATGGAAGCCCATTATTACTACCTTCATGATGACGACATTGATGAAGCATAGAAAAAATCATAACACTATTTATCAAATGCGGTAAAATAGATTGAATATTTAAAATAAAATTTCAAAACATGATTCCATTTACGACACATAAAAAAAATGCATACCTCGAGGATTAATTATGTCATATGCCAACTTCCAAAGGCGAGGTGTCATTCTTTGTGGTTTTAGTCCAGTCTCTTGTTTCCCATTGAAAAGATCTTTTCCAATAGTACGATACTTATGGTTCTTAGAGAGGAAGTGTATATAATCATCAAAAACCTCAGTTCCAAAATTTTTTGATCGACGAGATTTCATATTAGGACCACAAATTGGACATTCAAGTTTACCCTTTGTTTGAAGACATGCAACAAATAGATTAATGTGAATTATTAATATACGAAAGGATTATTTAAACAACATGAATGATATATTCAATTAATTATATACTATTCAAATGTGCAATATGGAACGTTACATACCACAAAAATTCGTTAGTCCTAGGGCATCATGAATTGTCCATAAAAGTATTCCATGACATTGAAATATCTTCTGCCCAATTGGTTTACAGATGTCATGCATAGTGATTCCCTCCCATAAATTTAGTATCTTGTCGATAAGAGGATTGATATACACATTCATATATTTAACTTGGTACTTACCTAATTATTTGAAATTACACAAAATTACTACCATGGTATGTATATATATGTAAATAAATAAATAAAATATATTATGCAAAAAAAGAGAAAAATGAAAAATTTACATTCGAAAAATTAATGTAAACAAATACCTAGAACAATCATTGTCAAAATTATGTTCTCCCTCTTTATTGACATCCAAGGAGGAATGTTGTTGTTGATAAAAAAAATAGGCCACACTGAGTAAACAGACAGAATCTCTCCAAATGGATTAACACCGCCATTTTCCAATGAAAGCCTAACATTATGAGGTTCATCTGTAAATTCTAGCCATTTTCAACAATTTTTTTAAATGCATAACCATCTGTAGGCATTCAAAGAACGCCATCTTCAATTATCTTTCGTGCATGGTAATCCATAAACTGTGCTATTCTTTGGCACCTGAATAGTTGCTGCAAACATGGAATTATGGGAATATGCAGGAGAACCTTTTGAGGCACCATTTTTGTTACTTGATCGGTTCGATATCTACTGATACCACATACCGAACATTTTTTTTTCAACGCATGTTGTCCATAATATATAATATTATCATCAGGAAATGCATTTATACTTTGATACTCCATTCCAATGTCTTTCATAATGACATGTAAATCTCAATATGTGCGATGTAAAATATTTGACGAGGGTAACAAAAATTCACCTAACAATCTAAAACATAAGCAATGACTAGTTAATGTAAAGAATAGTAATTTTAAATACCACATTTTTATTTTACACATTAATTAACACTAAAAAAGGGGGAAAAGTCAACCTTTATGTAGATGTGATGAAACATATTACATACCTTAGGATCTGTGTCATACAACTGTTCGACAAATAATTAGTAACCTTTAAGTTCACCAACAACAATGTAGTGGAGATAATATTTTCTCTTGACCCTTTATAAAGTTGTTTATTTTCCTTTTCAATCAGAGTTTCATCATAAATACCAGCACTACTGTCCCCATGATTCTCATCTGGATGACTAAATAAGTCTTGGATAATTTGATTTGTCCCATCATCTTGAACTATGTTATTATTGTCATCTACTTCCATGGGATCATTAACTTGATCTTCATTATCTGCTTCATGTTCCTCATCTTGTACAATATCATTTTTTCTACTACTTGGTGCTTTCTGTAGAAATTTAGGGGGAAAAGCTAACTTTATAATTACAAACGATCATGAAAAATTAGTGCATGTATAAAACAATATAAAATTTTGAGAATACAATCAATATTAAAACAAATAATGAATATATATATATATATATATATATATATATAATTACCATGGCACGATATTCATTTGATCCCTCGTCCATGTGCCTATATTTTTTACAATGTGTTTTGGTTGTTGCTATTAAAATTCTTTCAGAACGTTTAGTACAAAATTTTTTGCAAGGGAAATAACATTTATCGTCACCCTTTTCACCCTCTTTAATTTTTTTCCCACCTCTAATGTTTTCTAACATTCTTCCCCACATACATATAATAATGATTATATTATAAAATTGAGTGGTGTATAATAGAATATCTATTATATTTTTCTATTATAACATATGAAAAAAAAACCTGTTTTTTGTTCACCAAGAAGACCTTATACCCTTTTTGAACCGTTGTTGTTATTGAAAACTTTTTGCAACATCCGTAAAATGAAACATATTTATATATTTTATAACATTGCAATTCCGACGATAGTTGACCAAGTCAATGTTGACTTTGTCAAATAGTGGGTGACCGTTAGGGGGGGTAACCTAGAACCCACACCGTCACAAGTGTGATGCACATAACATTGCAGTTCTGATGACAATTGACCAAGTCAATTTTGACTTTGTTAAATAGTGGGTGACCATTAGCGGGGGAAACCTAGTGTCCACACCATCGCAAGTGTGACACAGATTTGATGTCATCGCAAGAGAGACATCTTATGAACGTCATCGCTCTTGCGATGATTTGAAAAGTACATCTCAAGTACGATGATATCGGGCAGTATGGAGAAAAAAATTAAAATTTCCTCTATTTTTTGACAGTATGGCCAATTTTTTCAATACCGTCACAATTTTTCCAATATATAGTATTGCCATGTCATCAAAACTTAAAGTAGTTTCATTACTAGCTATGGACACAACCAGACTATCCCACAATTCATACAAAGAGAACAATAAACAGATACAACTATCTTCATCAGAAATCTTAATATCAATAGATAATAATTGACTTACCACAATATTGGAGGAATTTAGATTCTCTATTACCGAGTCTCCATCTTTCATCCTCAGGTTTTAAATATTCTTCCACGAGAAATGTTTGTTGGGATACTAAGAGCGGGGATGAATCAATATGAGAATTTTTTACCACTTTCAACCACAATATATAAACTTCAACTTTATAAAGAGTAGATATTTTATGATTTCATTCAATATATCATGAGAATATAACCATAAGTAGTACAATTCAACAATATCACATCAGATACACAATACACTAGAATTTACATGGAAACCCAAATGGGAGAAAACCAGGGAATTATTTCTTATATATATATCAAGAATACATTCATAGGAAGCACTAAATTCCAAATTATACAACACCAACTCGAAGGAGGCACCAACTTGAAGGAGGAACCAACCCCCTAATTTATAGGTACCAGCCTGAAGGAAGAACCAACACCCTGAATTCTCTGGCACCAACCAGAAGGATGAACCAAACCCCTGATTTATAGGCACCAAACTGAAGGAAACACCAACTCCTTGAGTTCTCCAACACCAACCAGAAGGATCCTACAACCCCCTTTCCTTTCCCCCTCCTATTTTCATGAAATATAAGTGTAGAATCACTGTCACTACCACTAATCAACCAATTTGTCATTGTCACATCAACCATCCTGTCACTATCAATTTCACATCAACCAACCTATCACTTTCACTGTCACATCAACCAACCTATCACTGATGATCAACCAACCCATCAACTATCATCCAACCTGTCACTATCATGGTCAGCGTCACTGATATACCATCATCAACGGACTAAAACCAGATCCACTCTCATGGATACCAAAACCATCACCAAACCATCTAAATCAACCATGTACATCAATCATCAACCATGTATCAAACCTGTAGTACCATATACCATATCACTCATGATATGTATCAATCATGCCATACACCATGTACCATAAGATATCATCAATGAAGTGCCAAGATAGCCAAGATACCAATATAGCCAAGATGTGATACTAATCAATGTACCATAACATCACTAAGGTGTACCTCAACATGTACCAACATCACCAAGACATGCACCTCATACATGTATCATATCATATACCAATTCCTCAAAACGATACCAAAGGCATGACCATCACATCATCAACATGTAACTAATATGTACCTCAAGCCATGTATCATACCATCACCAAGACATGCACCTCACACATGTACCACCATATACCAAGTGTGTAACTCAACCATGTACCAACAACACAAATATGTGTCTCTAGCATATGCCCAAATCACCATACCATGCCTCAAGCATGTACCATATCACCAAGATATATCAATCAAATAATGCATATAAACATACCTCAGATCCTGTAACTAACCTGGTGCTTTAGATAATAGACAAGAAAACCAACATTGTCATCAACAACCTGGTACAAGCATCTCTCACCAATTTTGTCTTGTCATCACGAGACTAAGACCTGATGTTATGTAGGGCCTCGTGTGATAGGAACTAGGAAAACCACGGAGGTGCCTCGCGGGACACTAGTTGTATGACCTATGGGGGTAATCCAAACTAGGTTTCCTTCAAAGAAGCCTCCACACACTTGCAATCCCAAAACTCTCACCTTCTCTCTCCTTTGCTACCTTAGATTTCTTCATCGCAAACTCACTAATAGATCACTTTCTCAGATAGAATATATTCAATAGAATATGTGTGTGAATGTTCTTATGAGATAAATCTTGAGGTGTATATATACTTTTTCTAAGTAACCTCTTTCCTTAATTTCAGGCCTTCTTGAAGTTTCTTGTTACAACCACTTTACCCTTTCATCAATGAATTGCAACCAATTAGGATCTTCTTAACCCTTCTTCGGGAATTCCATCATCATGAGAGAATATCTCCCTATCCGTGAAGAACTACGTGGTGTACCACCTACCATTGGAGATGACATGACAAGAACTATCCATATATGAGTGTTTTACCTGCATTTACATCGTCCTTCATGTCCTTATTCCTGAAACAACTTCAAGAATAATGAACTACACCTATGGGTTTCTTGTAGACTTCTTCAAAGAGTCTTCCCATGAGGGCCATTCTTAGAGGTACACCAAAAGGGGACAACTTTGAATACTTATACAAATACACCCATCACATCTATTGAGATCAATGACAACCACTACTTGTTGAAATGAATGACAATGAATTATCCAACAACATCAATGAAAACCAATTGTCCAACAATCTCCCCCTTTGGCATTGATGGAAAGAATCATACTCTACCTATGACAGATTATCCTAATCTTTCTCTCCTCATGTTTCTCTCCCCCTTTGACATCAATGGAAAATGGTATCTCCCTTTGGGGATTCTCCCCCTGTCTTCATGCTTCTAATATTTGTCTTTTGATCTCTCTTTCTCCCCCTTTAACATCATGGGTAAAAGGGTAACTCCCCTTGTTGATATACCTTCTCTGAACAATCTCTCTCTAACTTCATACAATTCCCCTATCTTCATGATTATGATCTCTTTCTCTGACAATTTCGTTTCCTTGACTTTTCTGCAATATGTCATGTAGATCAATGTGGGATTTCTTGTATATTCTTTCTTTCCTCTCTTTTGGTGTTTCTTATCCATTGGTGATTCCTCTTGTAGTTCACTGACATATATAAAAATCATTCAAAGTTACTTGACTTCAAGTATTCATTATTTTTCAAGTTCACATCAATGACCATACCTTCTTCTAATGATATAGATTTTGTTGTGTCTTTTAATACTTTCCTTACTAATTCCATTGATTCCAATTGTTACTATGCTTTCATCCACTATCATGAATCTACTTAGACCTGTCAAATCTTTCATGAAATCATATTTGTCAATGTGTCATAGCAATTTTCCATGTTTCTTCTACTCAACTGCACACAATGTTGACCCATCTGTCACTTTACCATTATGAAGACTGCATTTCCAAAATTTGTAAACACCATAGACTGCCTGAAAGATAGTTCTATGATCTGTAGAGATGCTACTTAGACTCTATCTGTTCAATATTCATATTTACTAGGAGTCTCCAAGCCAGATGGCTCAGAAAAATATCCTCTATGATGCTATAATATCTCTAGGCCGAACCCAATTGTAATGTAAATGAAAATGTACTTAAGTTGGTGAGTTGTTTGATGTCATTTTTGTATGCACCTTTCATGGCATAGTGCACGCATGTAGTGCATAGTAAAATGATGAAGTGTTCACATTCCAAGATATCGCGCACAACGATTTAAGTGCGCATGATATTGAGGCCAGCAAGCCTTTGTGTA
This sequence comes from Picea sitchensis, assembly GCA_010110895.2. Taxonomy (NCBI): domain Eukaryota; kingdom Viridiplantae; phylum Streptophyta; class Pinopsida; order Pinales; family Pinaceae; genus Picea; species Picea sitchensis. Next base: position 33,554 of record SNQJ01S0066462.1, read on the forward strand.
TATGCTATGTTTTATAGGCTGGTGAGCTAGTTTTGGGATTATTAGGCCAGAGAGCCTAGATGTTAAAGGATAGTGCGCCTATTTTTGTATACGTCACATAATTAATAGAAAATACATTGTTGCGTGCAAACCGACCATGATAAAAGAGTATGGGAGACTAAAATCCACTAGTTAGGGAAAGGGTGGGGGCTAAAAGTTAAGGAAAAAGGGGCTACGATAGGGAGCTTAAGCCAAAAAGGAATATTATATTAATATTTCTTAAATCATAAAGTATGGATAATTATTTTATCCTAAGTTCTAAAGTTGGGGACAAGTGGGACAAAGTAGCTCTCAACATAACAAGTGTCAAGTTTGGGACATGCATACATATTGTTTGGACTTAGTTCATTTCCCATGATTGCACCCATTATTGAGTCATCTAGTCAATCATCCATGACCATTCAGATACCCATTGAGTTATCCTTTGTACCTCCATGACTGTAACTAAACCTGGATCCATAGCCATTTTTATGTTTGTGTATTTGGTTATCTTGGGAGATGGACTAAAGAAGCGGGTTGTCAGGCCCATGGGATATTTAAAATGTGGGTTGTTAGGCCCATGATTAATTTCTCCTTGGGTGAGATAATTGCTGGGAATTGATTTCCCAAAGGTGCTAAACTACAACTATGGTTCTCTGAGACTTCATGTCTGGCCTGTTGCTAAAGCCTAGAAAGGAAGTGGGGCAACCGAAGGACTTTTGAGAAGAGAAGGGGAACACTTCCTAGGTGGGACATGGATGTGGGGAATGAGGGACTGTAGGCTATTAGTTTGAGTTGGCACCTATGACAGAGTCTTTCCTATTGTCTATGAACCATTATCCTGGTTAGGAATCCCTTTACCCGGGTGGAGTTTAGTCCCAGCTCGGGGGTGACCTACTGCTGAGAGTGACGAGTAGTGTCGTATAAGGCTGTGAGGTTCATGGAAGGTCTGCATGCAGTTGGTGATATTCTTACAAAGATAAGTGTCAACTGTGTGACTAATTTACATGTTGCATTGTTATTTATATGTTTATTTTTATGGGTTTATTCTATTTGTGGTTATAATTGTCTTTATATTTATGGGTAATGCCTGTATATGCTACATGTATATGGTTGTTGTTATTTCGGTATGAATCCATGCATTTACAGATGTATTTGTCTGTTTACATTTTATATATTTATTTCTGCAAGAGTTATGTGTGTATATATTTTAATTGCATGTAGTTCGAAAATTTTATGTGGCATAGCCTAGTTGGATGTTGGATATGTTACAGTATGTTCCGTAGAGAGAATGAAAGAGTTATATCGTGTATCATGGCCCATCTTGGGTGGCCGGGGACGTTACAATATGGTATTAGAGCTTCAGTTTTCAACATTGAGCCTGGATGGGCCGAGCAAGTTGAGTTGAAGCGAAACTCCACAGAGGATTTATTTTGAAGTGGCCAAATTTTGAGTTGCAAAGTGTCCATTGTAAAAAGTAACAAAAATTGTGCAGAATTGGGAAAAATCCCCAATTTATGTTGTTAAATTCATGGGAAAATTGAGAAATTTTTCCATGTGATGAGAAATTCTTGATTTGATATTTGTTCTAGCAAATTCAAACATGGAATTGGTCGAATTTGAAGTCAGAGTGAAGCCATGACAGTTGGAGCGAGTTTTATAATTAAAATTCTCAATTCATGAATTGTGTTTGGGAAACATTTGTTCCAGAAATGTCAACCCACAATGATTTTTTGTTACAAAGGTTGAATTGGTGTTATCAGGGTGGAATTGAATAAATTTCATAGTTGCAGAATGTCTATGGTAGAAATTGGGAAAAAGTTAAGCAAAAGCCCCAATTTATGCAGCGGAATTCACGAGGCATTGATGTGCATAAAAATGAATGTGCGCAGGTGGGCGCACTAAAAATGCATGATGCGCAGTAAAAATCTTGTGATATGTAAAAATTGGGCATTGCGTTGAAAAATATTGGCATGCTAGTGTGCGCGCTAAATTTTGGTGCCGCACAGAAAAATGTTGGTGTGATGGTGCACGCGCTAAATTTTAGCACCAAGCGGAAAAATGTTGGCATGCTAGTGTGCATGCTAAATTTTGGTGTTGCGCGGAAAAATGTTAGCGTGCTAGTGCGCGCATTAAATTTTGGTGTCGCGCAGAAAAATGTTGGTGTGCAGGTGTGCACGCTAAATTTTGGCGCCACGCGGAAAAATGTTGTTGTGCAGGTGCACACGCTAAATTTAGCATTGCATGGTGTGCACACACATAATAATGGCACACGTGGTATGTGAAGTATTGGTAGAGCACATAGGATTTTGGTTGGTGCATGCACAATGTGGGTATATGTTGTCGCGCGACAGTTTTGTTAATGGTGCACACAAAGTATTGGTGCACGGTGGGGGCGTACTAAAATTTGGCATGGTGCAATGCGTAGAGTGAAATGTGTGTGGAATATCAATGTGCAATACAAAAATTTCACCCAATAGGTATTAGTACAGAAACCAAAAGTGTGCACGGTGGATATTCGCGTGCGACAAAAATATAGTGCGCACCAATTATTGGCGCGACGGAGAAGTGATGCAAAGTAGTTATGGATGCATGGAGCATGAATTATATTGTGGTGGTGTTGTTCATGCTATATATGAGAGTATAGGATGAAAATTTTATGGGAGAAGTCGTTTGGATGGTGAACAACAACAGAAAACCAACGAATTTCCATGACCTTTTATATTGTTTGAACGTAATCTTTTTGCAGCGCGTTTTTGAGGCCCTTAAGAGGGTTTTTAGCAATGAAAAAACCATGAGAACAGAGTGTACCAAGGTACACTCTATCTCTGCAAATCAAATAAAAGATCTTAGAGAGATATTTCTAATCATGTAAACCGTTTGTCAAACAAAGCTTTTATGAGAAAGTTACAACACAAACAGTGAAGGGTAAATTTTAAGACCCAACTAACTTCAAAGAGCCATAAATTTATGCTTCGGAATCAGATTGAGGTGAAGGAGTAGTCAATGGAAATATATTTAGCCATGGAAGACATTCCCAGAGCTGAATTAAATTTTTGGTCATGTTAAAAATGTTTAATATGGAAAAGAAGGTACATGTAGCATTCTGGACCAAAAACACGAATTGGTCTAGAACTTCAACAAGTTGTAACTAGCAGACTAGAACCCAGAAAAAAGATGAAACTTGGACAAAGTGTCCAGAATATGTATATGAATAAACATAATTGATATCCTATGAAAAATCCAATGTATTATATGAAAAAATGATAATTACAGCACAAAGTTGCGCCAAGTGGAAGAATGAACAAAAAAATTAATGGACAATTTTCAAATAACCATAACTTTTTGCTCAAGACTCGGAATTGAGCATGGTATAAGAAGTTGGAAAGGTATTGGAAAGTGGAATCTAAATACCCACAAATAAATTTATCTGGGCATTTATTTTTCCAGGAATTCAGAAGAAAGAATTATGTTATATTATTGAACCAGAATGGTTCATATTTTTCATGAAATTATTGAAAGAGTTAGCCTACCAAAGTTTTGTTGGCTTCACATTTTGCAGAGTTAACAAAAAATACCTCATATCATGATAAACATAGAGTCCTTAGTAATGCATGAGGCACAAGGGACTTACAATCAACAAGATGAGAGTAGAGGGATGGATGTCCATTTGGGCATTGAAGGAACAAACTCCAATGGACATGGAGAAGAAAGGGATGAAAACATGAATATGGTAGAGACCATTAAAAATTTGTAGAAGGATGTCCAAATCCATAAAGTTGATAATGAAAGGATTATGAGAGCTAAGGAGCAGCAAGATGACTTCAACATGAAGTGAATGTAGAGCTTGAACATAATAGAAAATAAATTGGATAACGAGGGTGGCTCAAGAAAATCAGGAAGTCGTGAGTCTCCTGATGAGAAAAGAAGAGAAAGAAGTGTTATCAGACATCACCATCACTTGCCGAGGCATTCCAATAATAGAGAACACAACAAATCAAGTCCTACATTTGACAGTTCGCACAAGAAGGATGAAGATGCAGAGGCATGGTTGTTGGGCATGAGAAAGTATTTTCAATTGCATAATTATTATTCTCATCCAAAAGGAAGAATTTCCATATATCAACTCAAGGGAAAGGCATCCATGTGGTGGGATCAACTTGTGCAAGTGAAACACATTAAAGAGAAAAGTGTTACTTCGAGGGAATTCAAGAAGTATTTTGAGAAGAAATACTTGACTAAGAGATACTATGAAAAGAAAATGAAAGAGTTATTTGAATGCAAGATTGGGAGTATGACAATAGATGAATATGAGAGAAGGTTTTTAGAACTACCGAAATATGTCCCTTTCATCAAGGATGAGACAGTTAAGATTCAAAGGTATTTGAGTGGATTGCCATCATTTATCAGTGAAATTATACAGTATGATGATCCCAAGACATTGGAGGAGACCATAAGCCGAGCTAAATGCATATATGATAAAAAACAATCAAGGCTAAATTTCCAAAAATCTTGAGAAGACAAAAAGAAATTCAAGATGGATCAGAGGAAGAAGGGAACTAAGCCACCATTATTCAGAAATAATCGTCATGGACAACCAACTTCTATAGAACCCAAAACGATTGAGACGGGGGGTCAAAGGCCAAGGAAGCCACCTATTCAATGTTGGGGTTGTAAAGGAGATCATATGTTCAAAGATTCTCCTCACAATGGTGAAAAGGTCAAGACCATCCACAATGTACAACAAGATGAAATAGTGGAGGACATGGGCATAAATGTACCAAGGATCTATGCATCCTTGGACAACAAGAAAATAGAGTATCAATCACATATGATTGAAGTGGAAGGTATGATCAACAACCAAACCATTGCTATTTTAATTGATTCAGGAGCTATTCATAGTTATATAGATCCTAAGATGGTGGAAATTTTTCATTTTCCAAGAAGTAAGCATGGAAAATATTTGTTGGTGCACCTGGCTCCCTGATCCAAAAGAAAATTTAATGATATGGTTAAGTCATGTCTTATGGATATGAATGGACTGAACACTAGGGAAGATTTGAAGATCTTTCATTTAGGTTCTTATGACTGTCTAATTGGGATTGATTGGTTGGACCAACATCATGCTATCGTAGATTGTCATAACAAGGAATTTACTTGCTTGGATGAGGAAGGGACCCTAAGAAAAGTGCAAGTAATTCCCAGAGTGGTAGTCATCAGAGAAATTTCAGCATTGCAGCTGAAGAAATGTTACATAAAAGGGTATCAAATATTTGCAGCTCATATGGAAGAGACACCTAAAGATAAGGTGCCAAATTTGGAATACCATGCAGTCCTGAAATATTTTGAATATGTGTTCAAGGAGGTACCAAGACTATCCCCAAATAGAGATAATGATTTCTCTATAAGTCTAATTCTTGCAGAGCTGAAGGAGTTGTAAATGTTGCTTGAAGAACTTTTGAGGAAGGGGTATATAGGCCCAAGTGTGTCACCTTGACGTGTCCAAGTCTTATATGTGAAGAAGAAGGATGGAACATTGAGACTTTGCATTGAATTTAAGAAGTTGAATAAGGTGACTGTTAAGAAAAAGTATCCTCTGCGAAGGATTGATGATCTCTTTAATCAATTGAAGGATGCAAATATATTTTCCAAGATAGATCTCAGGTTAGGATACCATCAAGTAAGGATTAAAGAGGAAGATATTGGAAAGACCGCTTTCAGGACAAGGTATGGTCATTATGATTTCACAGTGGTGCCATTTGGGTTGTCAAATGAACCAATTGTCTTCATGTGCTTAATGAATGGTGTTTTCCGAGAATATTTAGACAAGTTTGTCATTGTATTTTTGGATGACATCCTTGTATAATCCAAGTCATAAGAAGAGCATCAGTATAATTTGAGCATGGTTTTGCAAGTATTAAGGGAGTATCGGTTGTATGCCAAGTTGAGCTACTATAGGATATTTATTGAAGGATTTGAGCGCCAAAGAATGTGACAGAGGTCAGAGCATTCATGGGCCTTGCAGGCTACTATAGGATATTTATTGAAGGATTTTCAAATATTGCACACCCAATCACTTCCTTACAAAATAAGGGTGTGAAGTTTCAGTGGACATTGGATTGTGAAAAGAGTTTCCAACACTTGAAACAATTATTGACAAGTGCTCCAATACTAAGGATTGCAGACCCAAATGAAGACTTGGTTAGAAAAACAGGACCGTGGAGCAATAAAATAAAACAAATGCAGAAACAAAACACAGAAGACACACAATACAAGAGAGACACAGATTTACGTGGTTCACCCAGTGTGGGCTACGTCCACTAGAGAAATTTCCAGGTCCTTCCTTTATTAGTTTCCAACAAATGAAGGGATACAACCTACAACAAAACCCGTTGTAACTTCCTCTTCTTTCTCTCAGAGTATCCTCTCTCAGAATACAATATTCACCATCAACCATAGCCACAATACATTTCCCTCATAAAAGAGGGTTGCCTTCTAGGGAAAAAAACCCTAACATAATCTCTACC
>SNQJ01S0066463.1:61672-77749 GCA_010110895.2 Picea sitchensis
TCTTTGGATGGATATGCTTGGAAATAGTACAAGTATTTACCTATTGATATTATTTCTTCACAACAATATTTTCATTTTGTGTTTCATTCTTATTGTAAAAGAATTTATCCGGCTGAGCTCCTTTTGAAAGATCGTTGTGAGAAAATTGAATTTAAAGGATCTCTTAGTAATATAAATCATGATGATTTTTATGATAAAGTTGATGAAGAAACATCTCCAGAAATTCCTGATATAAATGCAGTTGAAAGTTTTCAAGAAAACAAAATTATTTTTCCTTCCTTGGAAAATGAAAATATGAAAATCGAGATATTATTGAACATAATGATGTCTCTATGCTTAAATAAGATCATCCTTTTGAAACAAAAATGGGTTATGAATAACTCATTTTTAAAGTCTTCAAGAACTTAAAAGAAAATTTACTGTAATAGTGAGTGAAGCAGATATTTAGATAAGTTACATGAAGAGTTATCCCAAGAAAATAATTATGATTATGCTCATGAATGGTTTCAAGGAATCACAACGCTCCTATCTTTTCCARAAGAACAAATTCAATATCATGTTGAGAATATTTTTATCTCTTTAYGTGGATTAATTTTTTTATCTAAAAGTTCAAATGATTTGATATCATGWGAGGAAACAACAAAATTAAAAKGTTGATTTGTCCATTATCATCTATTGGAATTTTTAATGAGAATTTATATGATAGTTATGAACAACAAATTGATGATGCTAATACTAAGCTTTATAAAGATGGAGTCAACATATTGTCTCTTGCCTCTTTCTGATTTGATGCACAACTGGAAGAATCTTACTTCATCAGGAAAGTAGATGGAATGCATAAATAAATTAGTCCTTGGGAACAAAAGGAGGTAATCCATCATAGTTTTCATGATCCTGTAGCAACTTCTTTGGAGGTTTTCATCAACTCAAATTTTGCAACATTTCTTCATTGTGAGTACGAGTCTCAATCTTGTGTGGAGTTGCATCTTTACATATCACGATTTATCTTAATGGTCAAAAGTCTGTTTAATGTTTGGCCAATCACTCAAATGTTTTTATGGTTGCACTAGAAGCATGATTTTACATGATCATAAATGGTTGAGTTTAGATTAGAAAATCCTATACATAAATAAATTCATTAGATGAGCATTTATTTCAATTCAACAACATAATAGTTTTGATTTCAGTTTGCAGTTTTTGGTCTCCATAGTACACACAATTTGTTCAATTATGAATAAGAAGGATTTTAGATCATAGGAAACAATTTTAGAGCAAACTTCAGGCATTTACAACTTTCATAGATGGATATAGGAAAGTTTTAAAGAAATGGAGAAGACACTTGGTATACGGTTATTTTGTGCCTCATAGGGAGACACAATCCCCAATTGAAGCATGATGTTGTAACATAAATTGACACCTTCAAAATTTTTAATTTTTTGCAACATTTATGAAAGTATTGAACTATTTTCCATTATCTCGAACTTTAGGTCAAGAAAGCCTCCACAATTTATCATTTTTTTGTGTCTTATAAAGTTTTGATACAACTTTCTTTCTATTGGTTATTAATCTTTCTATCTACTTCTTGGGCTGACCCAGGTTCATATCTGAACAGGTTTCCAACAAAACTGTCGAAAACTATCGGCCCTTCTGGTAAACCAGAAGGCAACATAGCACACATAATGTACTGCATAGTCTCACCTGAGATAGTTCTATGGATGACTGCAATACTCAGGTGCTTGTAGTCTAGGAATGAGTGGGGATATGGGGTTATCCTTAATCTTTTTCAGGCCTTGATATGATTATTCTCTTTATTATTCTCAAGATCGAGTCATCTATTAAGCCTATGCATGCATTCTAATAGATATAACTTAATTATTCATTCATCCATTCATAATCTAACTACTGATAGAAGGTAAATATGCAATAAAAACACACATAACACATTTTACCATGGTTCACCCCCTCTTGGGATACATCGACAAAGATCTGGCTTCTTAGGCTCTTTTATTAGGTTTGTTGCAATATATGATGTTGCATGCACTACATCTTCGATCATACAATCGTGAAAAAGGTTTCACAACCTCTGTGAGATGGATTAGTTCATGCCGCTCTTGAGCCTGTGATCTAACCCTCAAAATCTGGCCTACTTGGCCCTTCTACAACTCAATAGCTTACAAAATCATATCCAAACTACAATAGTCGACTAAAATAATATTCTAGTGGATCCCAACATAACTTACCAAAAAAAGAACAACGAATCTTGACCTAGACCTCCTAGATTCTTATTTATACTAATTTACAAGCTTCTTAGCTGTTACAATCTCTTACCAAAACCCTAACATGGTTAGGTTTTCACTCAAAATTAGACCTTACCTTAAATAGGCCTGCACCCAACACTTTCCATTTTGTTTTTCTAGTCAAATATGATTATTATTAAATTTAGTTACTAGCCCAAGCCTAGCGATAAGTCTAAATGTTTGTCATGATTCTAAACACCTAAAATACTAATTATTAATATAAAAGACTCATTTTATTATTCACATTTATGACTTAATTTTATAGTAATAGTTTTTATTTATGGTGTGAAGGGACAAAGTCTATCATTGARTATTAAAAGACATTATTATACYTGCATGGTATATAGTGTTGAGTTAGGGTTGACTTTCTATTAGTTCATGGTTGACCATAAAATATACACCCCTTTATCTAAAGTTTTAAAAAATAATGATTAATTTTAAATTTTAAATCTTATTTATCTTATATYTTATTGGCCAAAAACTTTGAAGTCTTATTGTTGCCTTCACTTCCCCAATATTATTGTAATAAATATTTCTGCCATCTAGTGATTTCATGCCTACTCCTTCTCTCCCTATCTCCTTAAACAATACTTTCATTATTATATTCTACACATATATACTACCTAGTAGCCTTGTTTATGTATATATCACCTTTTGCAATTTTATAATTATGGGGGTTATCCTCCATTCAAACTTTACATTCAACCTTTATTTATATACACAAGTCAAATGTTGAATCGTAAATCGTAAGTCGAGCAAGATCATGCAAACATCCATGATGGATCAAGAGGAAGATATTTGAGTTCATGAAAGATCAAAGGTTCTTATTTGATCGCCACCCCTGCATGATAGACATTTAACAAAGGGGAGGGGGGCCATGAAACTTAACCAGGGTTTGAGATTTATTGATGTGGCGACAACATATGGATTACGCCCCCCACAACGAAAGACCTCCCCTTAATCACTCTGGTTTGTCGATTCTAGAGGACACTTATATGGTCCAATTAGGCATCTGGTGGATTGGATGGTTTTTCATTACCCATATTCATTTTCCTCAGTTTTTCAAGTTCTCAGTTCGTCTTTCTTCCAGATCGGTCGACTCCATATACAAACACCTCGTCCCTTGGCCCGGATAAATTGTCTGCAGATCATTTTAATTAGACTGGTAAACGTTCAAGGGAGTCTTGATCAAACAACCAGAGGATACAATAGAGATTGATGAGGTTTTATGCGCTTCGCTCATCATTAGCGTGTTTGTACCCCAAGCGATGCAGTTACAGGTCATTATTTAAAACCAATAACCAAGGTGTCTACAAAAGGGTATAAAGACATGCTTGAAGATGTGCAGTTTTGTCTTTCAAATGCACCAGAATATTGTAGCGTTTTTTTATCGCTGACATCCAGTAGGGTTGGCTCACCTGTGCATAAAATCGAAGGTCATTCAGATCCTTTTTTCGATATGCAGTGGTATCTATATAAGGCACCAAACCAAGTCGTATGTATTTGCAAAGATTTTATGAGAGATGGTATTGATGTCTTTATAAAGGATTTCTTAAAAAGAGATGAGATTGAAAGTCATATATATTTTCTAATGATGACTTTCAGAGTTCTTCAAACCTTGAAGCTGACAAGTTTCTATTTGTTAATTTCTAATGGGAAACTGCATTATTTTGTGCAATTGTTGGATCTTGTCGAAGCATAGTTGATTCTTCATCACATGATCTTCAATTCCAAAATGGTAGTGAATGGGATGCTGGATATCACTTTTGTATTATGGTAAACTATCGTTACAGGGAATGAATTCCTTGTTTCAGGCTGTAGAAAGATGGCTCCTCAAAACATCAGCTGCACTAGTGTCGAGATCAACTAGTTTGTGGGTTTGTTTGTTGTCTTTTCACAAAACCAAAAATTGCAGACCTAGCAAGTGTATTTTATATAATCGAGTGATTATTTAAAATGCAATAGTTAGGGAAAGTGCTGTAATTGTATTGGCAAAGTTTGAGGCACCAGTTGAGTCTTTAAAGCCTCACATATTTGTATTGTTGTGGTGGTGTTTCTTCGACAATGGTGCAAGCAAACGAAGCGCCAATTAACGTAGGGTTTTAATTATGATGAAAATGAAGGAGAAGGAGGGAGGTATGCTTTGTCTTCTTGAAAGCCATGTAACCAGACAGGCCCAATTACAGCAAAATCAAGGGTCCAATGTCAAGCACACAACTAGAGCAGACGATTGGTATTGGTGATAGTAGACAGGATGGGAGTGATACTTTTGTACTTAAACTAACATTTCTATTGGAAAAGAGCTACTAGAGGCTGGGACACTCATCGCAGAAGTGGTCTTGGCGAAGGTTCCCCAAAGAATGAGAGGTCACCAGATATGTTTTATGATGATATATTTGGAGAATCATTTGCAAGAATTCAGAATTCGGGTAGAAGAAATAGGCTCTAGGGTTTGAGTCTCAGGATTGTTCTGGCGAGATTATGGCAGAAATTGTAAAAGCACTCCAAGAGATGGATTTATTGGGTTTGAGTTCGCTTAAAGAGAGGCGTATGCAAATATTACAAATGATTGTTTTAAGGTTTAGTACACCCGTCTCAAATGCACCAGTGAGGGAAGGCAGGATTAGTCCGATTTTTTATGCACACAAGCAACTGCAATTGCATCTCAATCTATCTAAAACACTTTGATAAAATTCGACAATGCCAAAACTAGTATCTTTTTTGCTTTCTATATCTTCTTAAAATTGGGTTGCACTGCTCCTCTTTGCTAAACGTGCGTCATTTCATGAATTTCATGATCGGTGGAGATGTATCAGTTGGTCCCAGATTTTTTCAAAGGGCCTGGTCAAATTTTGAGATCGAGTTAAGCACATGATAGTTTTGATAGGGCCTGGTCCAAAAAATTGTGCCAGCAAGCCCTCGTCTCCACTAGGTTGTTCTCACATTTCTTTAGCAACTCAGAGTTCACAAAAGGAAAATCTGTAGCTATTATTGAAATCTAGGCAAGATTCTTTCTCTAGTGATCTATGCAGTATGGATCAGAAGTGACAGTTTAAAGCAACTTTATTTATTTATTTATTGATGATGCAATTATTTATAAGGTCTGAGAAGGATAGAGATGATTTCCCAGCATTTTCCTTAATAAACAAGACCACGTCAGGTATACAGTATGGAGAAGATGTCACAAATATCCCTTAACTGTACGTGATGAGTTGGTTCTTGCATTCGGTGATACAAATGGTGTTTATCATTAATACGAATGAGTTAATTTTGTTAATTGGAAGACCTACAAACTTAAGTTCTCCTATTAAACTAATTTTTGTTACGTCCATGGGGTCTCCTTATTTGTAGTTTTAAGAACCTTCAGAGTATGGCTAAAGAACTTTAAAATGATTCTCCAAATATTTTTCATTATGTGCATTTGAAGTTGTTTGAAAAAGATCATTGATGTTAAAACATTGTCACTTTCTTCATGGTCGATGCTATGATAGTGAAGATTGAGTATTAAATAACCTATAATAAACAAAATAAAATTTATGATAGTTGGAGAGTTACAAGAACAACTAGTTGAATGTGACAAATATCAAGAGAAGTGGTAACCAAGGAATATTGAAACTTAATAATAGCAACAACACTCTCTTTTTTAGTGGTATGGAACAACACATCTATTATAGGTGTCAAATTCTCCAAAGTGATTTTGTTTTTATTCTAATCAGATTCATAGGCAAATTTTGAGGCACGAAATGGGCAACCAATCTCAGGGATGAAGGGATTCATTCAACAATCAAAGAGGATATAAGACACAACTGAAGACATCAAGTGGGGCAGTAGGTTAGGGAATATTTTGGCACAAAGACCATGTTCTTTGTTTTGGAAGCCCATGGGGTTGTTGTAAATTTCCTTGGATAAGAAAATCTATCTATGGATTCACACTTCATTTCAATTAGAGCCTTGTTTTCTTCATATTTTCTGTGTTAATCTTTTCATGTTTACATATGTTTCTTTCTCATTATTTGCATGAAATTTCAAACAATAGTTTGGTACAACCAACACTATTGTTAATTAATTAAGATGATTTCAGATGTTTGTTGTTGAATTTACTTTCAGGTACTCAATTAAAACATTTGATATTTTATTGGAATCATTTAGTTATGCCTAGGAAGACCATTCTTATACATTTTAGATTTGCAGAGACTTCCTTACTCACTTATGAGATTTATTGTCTTTCTCATTTCTTCCACTTTTTCATTATCATCTTATTGTGTTGTGTTGAATGAGACACCATGCCAAATAGATTAGGCCTCTAATCTGTGAGACTTACAACCTTTATTCTAGTCTGCTGCCATTCATCCTCAAATCTATTTATCCTTATTTTTAATTCACTTTTATATGACATATGTGCTTCATTGTTAGAACTGTTGTTTAGTGACAGTAGGAAACCAATGTTCTTAAATCATGTGAGAGGGCCCTCTATGGTCAAATACCTAGATTATGGCCTAAATGAGGTTTAAATATGTCTTGGCATGGTTTCTAAGCAGTCGGAAACCATATCAAGTTATAACGGGTATTATTTAGTTATCCTAGATGTACGGGGAAGAGTTTGAATAATTTTTTTATAAACAAAGACTGACCCTTGTTGCTTGTGCATGGAGCATGGAGAGCCACGAAAGCATGTGGAGACAATCTCCAACATAAATTTTGGTTGTCAAAACCCCCCATGAGAAAATCATGTTCAATGGACCCAAAATCACTTGAAAGAGAGAGTGGTGGTGATTTCCCCGGTGGGCTGATAGGCCAGTGCCTTGGTGGCCTGGTGCTCTAGTGGAGTAGATCGGGTCGAAGTTGGTAGGGAGTTGGTTAGAAGGGTGCACCAGTGTGTTGCTGTCGAATTCCAGATAAATTGGTTGAATTTGCGTGTAGTGGATTGATGGGTCGGTGCCCCGATGGACCGATGTCAAATCATAAGTATTGAAGGTTACGCACGGTGGGTTGGTGCCCCTATGGCCTAGTGGACCGACGTCGAACCATAAGTTGTTTGGTAGAAGGTTGAGTGTGGATGTTGATTCAACGGTGGTCAAAGGCACATTAGTGCCATGTCAATATATTTACATGTAGGAAAGATTGCCCTTTAGTTTAAAAACAAAATACAAACCAAGTCTGGAGCCATTTTCTTATTTTGGCCATAACTAAAGCATATTAAATCCGATTGAAATGAAACTTATGGTTTTTTTTTGTAGTGAGTAGATCTACAAAAGAACAAGAGAGGGCCACTGAAGAGTAGATTTACTCGACATTTTGTATAATCATCAAGCTAGACAACTTTGGTTAACTGAAAATTTTCCAGAAGTGCACAGTTTGAGAGATAGCCATTTTGGCTAAAAATTCAGAGTGTGGAAAAATGGGTGAAAAAGGACAAAGTTGTCATTTCCAGATCGCATTTTTTGATTGGAGCATCAGATTGAAAATATGAGAGTTTTTATGAATTATATGTCATAATTGTTATCTATGTATCATACAAAAGTTTTCCTAGTTCATGATAGATTTAATTATATAAATGGATGAAATTGGTTTCTGTGATTAATGCACCAGAATGAAAAATATACAAAAAGGGGTAAATTATCAATATTCAGTTGACCATAACTTTCCAATCAGAGATCCAGATTGAGAAAGAAAGAATTCATTGGAAAGATCTTAGATTGGAAAATCCATATATTAACCTATAAAATTAAATTGAGCAACAAATTTTACAGTCAAATCAAAAGAAGATGACTCGTGACATTAAAGAGGAGAATAACATTTATGCATTCTTTTCCAAAATTGTGTATGTATATATTTTTGTCTAACAAATATTTATTGTATGCACATTCATTTCAGAATTTAGAGGTACATGAAGGTAGTTTGGTTCCTATATGAGAACCACAACAATGGAATATGCCCAAGGGTCCTATAGTTATGAAGAGGAATTTAGAGGTTTGCATGTCAACATGGTAAATGTTGAGAATGAGTCTAATTGAAGAAGAGACAGGAAGGAGCTTATAACTATGAGGATCCTAAGTGTGGAGTTATAGGGTTGATAATTAAAATATTACAAAGGCTCAATAAGAGATACTTCAGAGCTTGAACATGATGTAGAAGCAAGCCAATAAAGGATCTGACACAAAGCAAGAAGCTAGTGCTACACAAGTGACAACATCCAAATCCCATAGCATAAAGGATGAGCATGAGAATAATAGGTAGTCAAGGAGCATGAGTAGATGCCATAATTCCCCAAAGCAATCCACTAGGATAGTTCATGTTGTAAATGTGTTGAACCTGCATAGAATAGATCTAGCTAGAAAATGACATACACAGTTTGCAAAGAAAATATAAGAAAATAGAAGCAGGAGAGAAAGAATGGAATAATTCTCATTAACCAAATGAATGAATGATAATTTACACATGATATACTCTGCATAACTCAACTAATGTGCACTGGAGTAGAAGCCAATGCACCATAATGGTGGTCTAGAGTGATATGGACACACACCAACAGTTACTGGAGTAAATTGTTGAGATTCAACAAGAAGATCCTAGTGGAAATTATTCACCTACACTAGGATGGAGCCTCGGGCTATTTTTAGGCGGAAGTCTATTTTTAGATGATGAGAAAATTCTATTTATAGATGGTGAGCGAATTCTATTTATAGATGTATGTCGACTATTATTATCCCTTAATAATAGTTGGACAATAAATATTAATCTATTCTCAATGAGCACTTGAAAATAGTTAACTGAAGTGGAAAATCAGTTAGTTATAGGAAATTCGAGTTCAAAGGTTGACTGGTGAGACATGCAAGTCGAATTAGTTGTAACTGAGTGAATTGAAGTTGTAACAGAGTTATATGTGTAGTTATGTGAGTTGTAAAGTAGTTTAACTCAATTAAGTGAGTTAAGCTCAGTTATACTAGTTGTAACTGAACTTACAATAGTGAGAGATCAGTGAATTAATTATTAATTAATTCACAATCAGTGGTGTCACATGCAACTGAAGATTTACCACTATTAACTACATGCATATCAGATCTAGTGGAGAGCCAGTTGAGATAAAAGGTGAAAGGGATAGTTTGACTATCAGTTGTGACATTAGTGAGTGCACTCATGCAACCACACACACATTGGATGTGCCCATGAGGAATGCACAGCCTAGGCAAGAGGGATTCATTCATTGCAGAGATTTCCATTAGCAGGGATTGCGTAGAGGAGGCAGGCTATCTGGAGGCAGTAAATTGGCACATGCATTTGCCAATTTTTGTATGACAGTGTGAGACGATTGTATATTGTACTGAGATCTCTTGGATTAGAGTTTTGTATGATATTGTTTCATGATCCATTATATATACATAATATATGGTAGTGGGGTTTTTAGCTTTATGATTTCCCAGTAAAACATATGTGTTATGTGTGATTGATCTCTCTTCTTGATATTGCAATTGGCGATCGTGTTTTAAATTCCACAATAATTTTAGTAGAAGTGATTATGTATTTAACAGTGGCATATAATTGTTAGATCATGAGAATCCAAACAATACATAATTTGTATTAAAATTTCTACATGGTATCAGAGCGCAGAAGATTGCAGAAACTGAGTTTGTGATTGGATAGAATTCAAATTTGCAGAAATACTTTCTTGGCGCTACAACTGATTCAAGATCGAAATGGATTTCAATGGATTGAGGTTAGAGTATGCACTCGAGGGAAACTCGAAATACATTGCTTGGAAGGACAAGATGGAGGAAGTACTCAAATACAATGGTTTGAAGGAATTCATTGACAAGGATGTTCCTAAGCCAGATGCTGCAAATCTTGATGCATGGAAAAAGAAAGTGGAAAAGGTGAGGAGGATATTGTTGGAGGGAGTACGAGACCACATTGTATCAAACCTACATGGGAAATCCACACCATATGAAATGTGGAAGGCTTTGACGGATCTATTCCAAAACAACAACGACCATAGGAAATTGGCGCTCAAAGATAAACTCAGGAAGATCAAGATGGAGAAGGGTGAATCCATTCCAAAATATCTCACGAAGTTTGTCCAATGTTGGAATGAGCTAGGGAGTGTGGGAATAATAGTCGCTGATGATGATTTGGTGAGCTTGGCTCTCCTAGGACTTCCCAAGAATTGGCACAGTTATCAAGACTATGTCAATGGAAGGGAAAAATTTCCAGATTGGGAACAACTATGGTTGGATCTAGTGCAAGAGGAGTTCAGGCAGAACACCAGAGATGGATCTTCATCAAAACATGATGATGAAGAGGATTTTTCTTTGGCTTCCAAGGAAAGGAAAGGGAAGGGGAATAAGTTCCATTCAAAATCCGAGTCTAAAGGAAAGAAGCTGAATTTACCCAAAGTGAAGTGTTTTTACTGTCACGAACATGGGAATTTCGCTACTAACTGTCCGTAGAAGAAGAAGAACAAGAAGGTTGTTGGAGATGCAGTTGGTGAGGCCCTTGCCTCGCAATTTGAACTCGACTTCCACTTGATCGCATGCAAGGCGTCAAGTGCATTGGGATTGGCGTGGTCTTTAGATAGTGGTGCTTCCTTCCGCATGACAGGAGATAAGGAGCTTTTCAGTGTCTTGGAGGAGAAAGATCTCAAAATGCATATAGAGATGGGTGACGATGGACGATACAGTGTGACTGACATTGGTACCATTAACTTTCAGAGGGATTCAGGTAAGCCATTTCAATTGAAATATGTTATGCATGTTCCAGGTCTAAAGAAAAACTTGGTCTCAGTTGCAATGTTGGAGGACAGAGGCTATGACGTTGTTTTCAACGATGGAAAAGATTTCCTGCAGCATAAAACAACGGGTCAAGTCAAGAAGATAGGGATTCAAGTTAAGAATCTCTACAAGCTAGACATAGATGGATGCGCTACCATGATGGGCAAGGCAGAAAAAGTGGTGAGCTAGGATGAGGGTGAATTATGGCACAGGTGATTGGGCCATCTTCATCATGGAGCCTTGAAGATCATGCAACAAATATCTATTGGACTTCTAATGGGAACACTTTTTCAGTTAGATCAGTGCAAGGTTTGCACCATGGGGAAGTATGTAAATTCCACCTTTCATGAAGGGGAGAACCGTGCTTTGGTGATCCTAGAGAGATTTCACACAGACGTGTGTGGACCATTCTCAGTTACTTCAACAAAAAAACATAAGTGTTGCACCTCTTTTGTCATCTAAATGAGAAAAACAGAGGTGCTTACAATCTTAGTTGGGTTAGCTAAGCAAGACAACAATGAAGGAAAGGGTTAGAAAAAGAAACATAAAAGACTAAGATAAGAATTAAACTAAGAAAGGAAAGAACAACTAAACTATTGAGCATAAGGACATAAGAACAAGAAACCAATAAGACTCATGTCACCAATGGAAATGATTGTATTAGTGAAAAGAAAACATGAGAAGAAAGAGGACTTTGGGTCCCTTCTTCCTCCAAGGGAGGGCTCTTGGACCCCCACAATTGAGCTCTTCTTACAACTTTGAAACTTTGAAAGAAATGGTGAAAGAATCCCAAGCTAATCCACTCAAAAGGTGAGGTGGATTGCCCAGATGGAATGATGCTAGTATGCTCTTGATGAGAAAAGAGGATTCCCCAAGAGAATAGCAGCAGCGTAACCTTGCAAATGAATTCCTTGAAAATGTAGTGCACAATGTGTCGTTCCCAGGTGTGCACATATTTTAGCGACCACAGTCGCGCATCGTGCGCATGTGCGCTTTTCCCTCATTTATGGATGGCACATGTGTGCTTTTCTTGCATTTCTGGATGGCGCATGTGCGCGCGTACCCTGTGTAGTCACAGCGCACCTTGATTTTATAACTGGTTGATAGTTTTGGACCTTTTGGAAATGATTTTTTGGTAATTTTGGTCCATGGGTGAACTCATAGCTGTTTGAAGATGTTGGATTCCTGTAACCATTTGCAGACGAAATTTCAGTGATAATAGATGCCCCCTGATGGATGAGGTTAGGAGCATACGTGTAGCCGAAATTCATCAATGTTTCTTCTACTGAGAGTGTCATTGTAAGAAAGAGCGATAGTGAGAGTATCAAGAGTGACACGTTGGAGGGAGAAGGGAGCTTGTAGGACCCAACCTTCCGTAAGGTATGTAAAATAAATTGTGTACAAACGAGGTGGGCATGCCCCATGCTCGTGTCATGTAACTCAAAAAAGAAAGGTGTTGTATAGTAACTGAAACTGTGTGTTGATGTAGACAACTGCAACGTCCTCAGGGGAAGTTCTGATAAAGGCAGAGGACAATTATGAGGAGGAACATACTCTGAATAGTAGGCAATGACACTTGTAAGAATTATCATGGATTATTTAGGCATTGATAGCCCCGCCAAGTTCAAAGGTCTTCGGAAAATATAAGAAACAACTGCAATAGTCACAAAGTAAGACCCACCGTAACATGAGAAAGTGTTGAAGTCGAATGTTATGGGGGTAAACGACAGTAGGGAGCAATTATGGTTCTCCCTTTGCCGTCTGAGACCTCTCATTGGAAAGGAAATGAGAGTCAAGATACTGTCGCCCTTCTGGAAACTGTGTTGATGTCGACAAAAGGGGGACGCGACTCCAAGAAGCAAAGGGCTTCATGAAATCTACTAGGTGGGGTTAGGAACTGAGGAGGTACATGGACGAATTCAAGATGTGTGGAGACTCAAGACTGCCCTTGGTTGGGGGTATATGCGAAGTATAAGTGGCTGCAACCATTTAACTAGGTCAAGTGTCAGGGGGACAACAAGACATGGAATAAGTTGTGCCAGAGGCCAGAAAAAGTGAACAAACTCAGAGAGAAGAGGTAGGTGGCCTGTGGGATACTCAGAGTATATGGACGATGTCAATAGGAGTAGATGAAAAGGAGTGCCCCAACCAAGGGTGACATGGGTTGCGCTTGCTAGGAAGGTCGCCGAAGGTGACGACAAAAAGCTATGTAACATGTTGGAAATAATGGCTTAATTACAAAAAGAATTAAAAAATCCATGGGGATAATAATGAAGATACAGAAATGGGTGCCCCAGTGTAGGAGGGCTTGGCCTGGGGATGGCACAAGTTGGTGGAAAAAACAAGTGGAGGGTGGGGGCCCTGTAGGCTAGTTTCTGTAGTAGGGTAATGTATGGAGGGAAATCTGAGGATGGATAGACTGATGATGGGTGAAATGGATGGTAAATGATGTTGCGGGAGTGTAGTCAAAATAATCCGTGAGGAAGTGCCCTGGGAGTCCAGTGGGTAGGCTAGAAAAATTAGGAGAAGGAATATGTGGTTGATTCGCGACATGATGTAAGACTATCAGGACTCCCATTCCTAAAGGGTTGAAAACAACATGAGTGTCAAAGTGCCAAGGGGTCTATGAATGGGACAACTCATGTGGGGGAGAGTGCTACCGGGTGACAGTACCCAAAATGCAATGGAGGTGGCAGTACTGCAGAGACGGATATGGGGACCGTAAAGGAAAATTTCAGAGGGTGTGACTGGAGATGCAATTGAGATTCAGAGGGAATGATTACATGCCAGTGTTGATTATATGCCTGAAGGGGTTGTGATGGTGTATGATGACCAAGTACCTGCACACATGAAAACCAAATACCTGATGTGAACAATATCTGAAGAGAATCGAACATACAAGCATTTATTTGATAATTTTGAACATGAGCATGCATACCTAGACGAGGTATGGAAAAAATGGCTCCTCGGGGGCTAAGGATGAAAAGTGTTCTCAGGACTATATTGATGTAGATGATCGAAAAACGGACACCCGGAGCTCCCAGAATGGGGTCGGGAATTTTGGCAAAAAGGACTATATATAGCTGTAGGGCCCACATTGCTACCTCATTTGTACCTGTTGTCAGAGTGATTGGACAAGAGATATTCGGAGGATATTTGGAGATTTCGGGAGAATGAGGCAGTCGATTCAGGACCAATGAGCTTCAGGTTAGTGGTCTTATCGTCCTGCATAGAATTAGGTTTTTTATTTGTGGGCAGGGCCTGTATGGAGGGCTGTATCGGGAGTTTTGTGGGTGTGGGCCCCCCAGTGCACGGGTGATCTGAAAATATGTGCACATGGGTGTGCGTCTGTTATCCAAATATATGTGCACGAGTGCATCCTAAGGGGGGAAAAGACGTGCATGGTATGTGTGCCTGTTAGCTAAATAGTGGCGCATGGGTGCGCAACTGTGTAGTAGACAGGCGCGCTATGATGCGCGCCTATGTTCATGACAGGGGTGCATGAAGGCTCCTCTGTATGGCCGACATGCGTGCATAGATGTGGGCTTGTGGGATGAATAGGTGTGCATGTGTGCACGCCTGTGGGGTGAACATGCGCGGATATGTGAGCGCCTATGGGTTGAACATGCGTGCATATGTGAGCGCATATGGGTTTAAACAACCACGCCTTTGGTGCAAGGTTGATGGGTGAAAAAATCATATTTTTTGGAGATTTTAATGTGTTTATGTTCGAGATGGCTGATCTCGGATTTGATTATGTGGTTGCAAGTGATCATTGGGACGATGCCGGTTCATTGGAGAGAGAGGGACTGGTCACAACTTAGGGAGGCCATGGCTATTAAGGAGTAGGTCGTTCGTGACACTTTGGCAGCTTGTGGGCTACTGAATTTCTTTGAGTGCCCCTTGATATGGGCCCAGGAGTACCTCCTACAGTTCTTGATCTGGATGTGGAGTCCGGATCTGCATTGTTTTATGCTGCGGGGTGATAAGCTAGCCTTCACTGCAGTGGAGGATGTGTATTTTCTGACTGGGATCCCTTTTCAGGGAACGCCCTTGTCGGTGGAGCCCGTGTTACCTAGGGACGGGTAGTTGGCTACCTTAGGCTGGAGGTATTGTTCGAGAGATGATTTTATGTCGGGCTCTGTGGTGAGTATCAGGGCTATGGATGCTTTGGTTCATCATTGTGTAGCAGTGATGGTTGTGGGGGTTTATGTGTCCTTTGCGATTCAACAGATCAGTGGTGGTCAACTGAGGATTATGGGGAGGGCATTGGTGGGAGAGAATTTTCCCTGGGGCTTGATGCTGCATGCCAAGATGGTAGGGCAGCTCGACAGGTGTTGGGTTGCGGACTCAGGGGACTTTTCCTTTGGGTCCATCTTGGTGGCATGGTTTTTGGAGAGGGTGCTAATGTTGCGCCCTAGAGTTTTATTGGGTGCACCTAGTGTGTGAGAGCCACAACTGATGCGGTGGTCGTGGATTTTGATTCACCACGGTGGTGGGGAGGGTGGCCATTTTTTCACGGTCGAGGCTGCATAGGTGTGGTGGCAGATGCCGCAGATCCTACTGTAGTATCTGTACTATGGGGTGGACTTCCGGGGTGATCTGGATATGGTTTTACCTCGAGGAGAGGTGTTCGACCACCTAGGCATGATGTGATGTTTTATGTTTTTATATTTAGATAGTATAGCATGTGTATTATGTATAGATGGATGTTGATTCTATCCTTTGTTTGTTTGTATGTGCAGATGTGGGACCTCGCGGGCATGAGGTGGAGTGGGTTAGAGTGTAGGCTCATCAGGGGCCGATGAGGCCTCCGCGGGGAGAGCCTCAGGAGGGAGAGAGATGACGGTGCGAGGATGTTGAGGTGAGACTAGCTGGTAAGGAGAGAGCGGCTAGGAGACGTCGTTTTGATGACCCTGGTGTAGGGCCATCGCATGCGCCTCTGGCTGGTGCCGGGGGAGATTTTGAGGATGTTCTTCACCGCTTGGAGGTGGCGCTACAGGGAGTGCATGAGG
>SNQJ01S0066464.1:3328-33387 GCA_010110895.2 Picea sitchensis
AATATTTGTTGGGGCCGACTTCTTATTCTGCCTATTACAATTGTCTTTTGACCAATCCGCAAAAGGGGATTTGGTCCTATTACAATAGCCGACAAGATCAATCCACAATGGGGATTAATCCAATGAATAATATATCAAATAATAATAAGAATACTCTTTGCAGTTACATTATTTCAACATTTCTAAGTCTAAGTTCTTCTTGAGTGCAATCTGTGCATAGACGATCAAAGGTTGGTAGAGCTTCTCTTCCACTGATACTCTAAATGAAAGGCTCCCATGATTTTGGAAGATTCTGGAAAGTGATTAAGACAAGTTCTCTATCAGACATGATTTCCCCAATGATCTCTAGCTATTCTTTAATCTCTGATAACTTCATAAAGAAGAGTGCAACTGTGTCACCCTTCGTCATCTTGGTACTTTGAAGTTGGCTCTTTAAAGTAAGAGCTCTGAGAGTGTTGTCACTTTAAACATTCCTTTTAAAGCTTCATACATATCATAGGCAGTCTTCATATTGGCAATACAGGGCAAGAGGTGATCTCTTACTGAGTAGATGATTAATTTTCTTGCTTTGACATCTTCTTCTTTTCTTCTCTTCTTCTCTATATCTGTAGTTGTGGCTAGTAGAGTTTTAGTTGTCACATCCAAGAGGTCATCTTCTTCAAGAGTGACTAGAAGCCTTGATTTCCAAGAGTTGAAGTTGCTTGCTCCATCAAGCCTATCTTCTACTAATGCTCTGCTCTTCATTTGATTGGTTTCTTCAATTTCTTGTTCACTGGATTTTGAAAACCTAATGATTAGGTTGAATTAGCAACCTTGGATTATATTGGACTTATTACTGCCAACAATCAATTTGATAATGTCACAGAGATGCTTGTTGATTCAGGAGAACGTTTCTTCAGAAATCTAGAAATAATATTCTACAGGAAATTTCGGCACCCTAGAAACCTTAGGGCCAAAAATCAAAATTTCTCGAAATTTCGTTTTGAGAGCTTCTGGAGATGCGCTGGAAGAGGGTGTACTCTCCTATGCCAAAAGTGGCCCCAGCGTCCAAGTATTAAGGGTTGAATAACTACTGAAAGTGAGGGACGTACGGAATTTTCTGGAAACCCTAGAAGGAGTCGTACGGTTTTGCAAAAGTGAGCTAAGACTTGGTGGATGCTTGTGCAATGGGTTCTTTCAAGACCTATGCTCTGATACCATGTTGATTTTTCAATAAGTCAGGTTAAGCATGAAGTTCATTCCATTTTAGCATTTAGCCATAACCATAAATGTTGCAGCAACCAAGATCAAAAGAAGAAGCACCATGCACAAGAACACAAGATGTATCCTGGGATACCCTTCTCAACAAGGGAAGAAAACCCAGCCAAATCCTTTGCTATATTCTTCAAGAGAAAGACCTTCGCCACCAAGATAAACCCTAGCATACAAGAGGGTGCTTCAAACCCTAGAACTCTAGCGCCCAAGAGAGGTGCGCACTTTTCCCAAAGAAGTTTATTTGCTAAAATTTCCAAACTCACAATTAAGATATGATTCCACAATGGGGAATCTTCCTTTACTTATATTAGACTTGTCCTATCAACAGAAGTGTCTATTGGCTCAACAGGGCCAACCTCTCTAAGTCATATTATAATTATTATTATTATTATAATTAATATTAACCATATTAATTATCTTTTACATTTATTATTAATCACATTAAGGTGGGGCCGACCTGTACCCTTTACATAACAATTAGGGTTACAGGCAGGTCTGACTCTTGAACAATATATAGCAATGGATCTAATACACCCACTAGTGCTCATCCACTAGGGGCACATCCATAGGGATGTCATATCTCTGGTTCAATGCATTACACAGAAGAACCAGATCTTCACACATTCACCTGTGCTTGTCCACAGGCATGTCCACTCTACAGATCTTCTTTCCCACTGCCTCACACATGAGAATCATCGGGAGTCTTCTCGTCAACTCTGTTGCTCAGAGGAGGCTAATATATCATCTTCATTTCTGTTCACATGACGATGCACCCAACACTTTGGGATTTCACATGTTCACCTTGTGCTCAGCCACAGGCACGTCTAACTCAAAAGATTGCCTTTCCCACTAGATAATCACCTGGAGTTCTTCTCAACTCTCTGAATGGAGGAGGTCATCTCTATGTTCCGAGCTCTGTCTCTGGCAGGAACCACGTACCCTTCTTAGGGGCTTTCTCTCAGGTTTGTAAGCTGAGAGAAAGACTCACATAGCTGCAATGATCCACATCTCACATGTTTGTAAGTTGGAGAATGTCTCACATAGTTGCATTCATCAACACTATTTAGATAGTCTCTAGCCGGGACATAGAACTGTGTACACGAACGTACACACCCATGTGAAGTAGAAGACGAAGAAGAGTATCTCTTATGGCGATTGACTGAGGAGAAGAAGGCTCCAAAGATGACCGTACAATTAATTTGACCACTCTTCGGATCATCAAGAAGAGTCAGTAATGCCAGAAGGACCTACCTAGAAACGATGCAGTAAACAAGCATGTTGTCATATAGATACATGGCATTAATAAGCCAATACTATGAAGAGACGTTGATGACTCCACTAGTGGTGAGGCAGGCAACCCCACCAAGTACCATCTCAGAAGGAGCTAGATTTCATAGGGAGTCAACCCTTAGGATTCAGTAGGGAGGAGCAACCTCACGGCATAGTCCATAGGAGATCAGACTTCAGAACTCTGATAAAGTCAACAAATGCAGCGGAAGCAGGTGGCTTCGGAGATCGTATAGACTCAGAGGGAGTCAAGCTTCAGAGGGAGCATGCAGATTCAGAGTGAGTCTGATCTCAGAAAGAGTTTGTGGCTTACAGACTTTCATTCAAAAAGTATTCCTTCTCAAATTCAGATAGGAGAGAGAGACGTCTTCCAGGACTAACAGACATGTGCCATGAGTTGAGGAGGCTAGATTGAAGCTTCAAAGGCTTCTAGGAGATGTGAGATCTCCTAGGAGGATTCCCTTGTCTTGATATACCTTGTTGTAGTGACAGAGGAGGCAGCCAGTCAGAAGGACTGGGATATAGATTTTACCTCGGTTCCAAAAACCACACATGTTTTCCAACTATGTGGCGTTGATGAGCAACATCATTGATTTAGAGCCTTCCACTATGGAAGAAGCTGCTAAGAAGCAGGAATGGAAGGATGCCATGATGGAGGAGTATCAGTCCATCATGAAGAATGATGTGTGAGAAGTGGTTCTGAGACCAGAAGGGAAGTCAGTAATGACTTCCAAGTTGATCTACAAGATCAAGCATGTTGCAGATGGCAACATAGAGAAGTACAAAGCTTGATTTGTGGCCTGAGGATTCTCCCAGCAAGAGGGAGAAGATTATGACGAGACACTTGCTCTGTAGAAAGAAGAAGTGTACATGAGCAACCACAAGATACATGAGAAGGAGTCTCATGTCTGCAGATTGAGGAAGGCTTTGTATGGGCCCAAGCAGGCACCCAGGGCATGATATGCCTGATCAGACAGTTATTTGATGGTTTTCCATTGATCCTACATGTGGATGACATGTTTCTGATAGGAGATGAGAATATCATAGTTGGTTGCAAGAGGGAGCTCGCTTCAGAGTTCGAGATGAAGGATCTAGGTCTAATCCATTACTTCTTAGGATTGGAAGTGTGGCAGAGATCATATGAGATTTTCCTTAGCCAAGGAAAATATATTGTTGAGATCCTGAAGAAATTCGGGATGATGGATTGCAAGTCCATGACCACACCCATGACGATAAATCTAAAGCTCTTGAGTGACAAATCTTTAGATTTGGTGGATCCCACGATGTACAGACAGTTGATTGGACCCTTGATGTACCTGGTTAACACCGGGCTAGACATATGCTCTGTAGTGAATACCTTGAGTCAACACATGGTTGAACCTAGACAGGTACATTGGATGGCAGCAAAGCATATTTTGAGGTACCTTCATGGTACGGTTGGATATGGATGTGAAGCTGCAAGGATATACAGATTCTAACTGGACAGGGAGTGTAGTGGATCGGAAGAATACTTTTGGATGCTGCTTCAGTCTAGGATCAGGCATGATCTAATGGTTGAGCAGGAAGCAGACATCAGTGGTACTCAGTACTTCAGAAGCAGAGTATATCGTAGCAAGCGTGGCAAGCTGTGAAGCAGTGTGGCTCCGAAAGTTGCTAGCTAGGATATTTGATCTAGAATTGGAGCCAACTTTGATACATTGTGACAATCAAAGTTGTGTGAAGCTTACCGAGAACCCTGTATTCCTCTAAGCATATAGAGATCAAATATCATTACATCTAGGACATGGTGCAGAGAGGAGTTGTGGAGCTCCAGTACATATCCACGGACGAGCAGATAGCGGACATCCTCACCAAGCCCTTGTCAAGAGTGAAGTATGAGTAATTCAGGGACAAGCTTCGAGTGTTGCTGAATGTCCACCCTCATTGAGAGGAAGGTGTGTTGTTTCTTCTCATGCCAACTAACCCCTCTGTCCAAGGGTTCCAAGGATCAGTCATGTGAGGTGACTGAGGGGGTAATGCACTGTCGAACCTGCTGAGAGAAGAAACATCACACACGTAGTCATAAGACTATGGCGGAGATGGTGTGACTCTGGATAGTAGATGTGTGCTACTTCAGCGGTTGTGTACCACTGGCGGAGACTATGTGTCTCTGGACAGTAGTTGTGTGCTACTACGGTGGATGTGTTCCACTTGTGGAGGTTGTGTGACTCCGGACAGTAGTTGTGTGCTACTTCAGTGGTTGTGTACCACTGGCAGAGACTATCTGTCTCTGGACAATAGCCGTGTGCGACTACGATGGATGTGTTCCATTGGCAGAGGTTGTGTGACTCCGGACAGTAGTTGCGTGCTACTTCGGTGGTTGTGTACCACTGGTAGAGACTGTATGTCTCTGGGCAGTAGTTGTGTGCTACTACGGTGGATGTGTTCCACTTGCGGAGGTTTTGTGACTCCGGACAGTAGTTGTGTGCTACTTCGGAGGATGTGTTCAACTAGCAGAGGTTGTGTGACTCCAGATAGTAGTTGTGTGCTACTTCGGTGGATGTGTTCCACTGGCAAAGGCTGTGTGACTCCAGACAGTAGTTGTGTGCTACTACAATGGATGTGTTCCACTAGCAGTGATTGTGTGTCACTAGACAGTAGTTGTGTACTACTTGGCAGCAGTTAAGATCTATTGGATGACATTATAGTAGTTGTGTGCTACTAGTTGATTGTCATGGAGATTACCAGATCGTTTGGATGTAGTTGTGTGTGCTACCATTTGATCGTAGAGACCATGCATGATGATTCGAGCTACCAAAAGCATTATAGCATCCGCGTGCCTACTAGCATATTGCAAAGTAGTCAATGGACTACCAGATGAAGACATCTTGAAAGTTACCTCCCTAGCTAAGATGGAGTGTTGATGTTTTGGTAGTTGCGGGAGGATCTTTCCCTTCTAGATAACCTTTCTTAGATGATGAGAAGATTCTGGAAGCAAGAGATTCTAAATACCATAGAAGAGAAGTCGGCCCAGAAGAATAAAGTATAAAGAAAAGACACCTTCCCAGAAGAGAAGTCGACCCAGCTAGAAGGACAAGAAGACTATAAATAAGGAGGTGCCTTAGCTCATTTGTAAACTCGCTAACACTCTTCCAGCTACACAGAAGCAAGGCGCAAGTTTGGAGGAGGTAACACAGTAGCTACAGCTGCATAGTTTACTCATGTTCAGTCTTTTGGTATCTCTCTCTTGTGCATTACTCCTTGAGGAGGTGCGCTACCTTTGTATGGTTGCTGCAGTTGGGGTGGTATTATGGGTTAAGCTAGCACTTGTGCTAGGGTTTATCTGATTGGACTTGCTTTGTGAACGGAATCTATCTAAGAAAGGTTGTTGGGTTTTTCCCCCATTTGGGGTTTTCCCAAGATAAATCTCTTGTGCTCTTTTCTGTCTCTTGTTTTATGTTGCTACTACTCAGTACATGATATATATGTTAAGGATAACTAAGTAAAAGAACACTAGTAACACTAATGCTCTGTAAATAAGGAAAATCCAACAGGAAGGACTCAGCCAACCTTGAGCAAGGAGTTGCAAAGGCAGTGGAGGGTTTGAGGGGGCAAGGGATGCCCTAACCCTCATCCTCAGAACAGCAGCATTGGCACAGAAACCAAGGAGGGTTTCAGCAGTGTTTGTAAGTGTTTTTGGCATATTCTTTGTATAAGAATTGAGCCATTGTCCCTGGTACGGGAGCCCATGTGTTATGGTTTAAGAACAAGTGATTTTGGGCATTGAATTCTTATGTACCTGTGTCATTGAATTCTTATGTACCTGTGTATGATTCAATTGCTGATTTATTTTCCGCTGTGCTAAGTGTTAGGCATCTCGGTGTGTTTATGTTTCCAGTTCAAATTGTGTAAGTTTGTGTATTATGTTGAGAACATAGACCAGATCTGAGATGTGTGTGCACCGAGTCTGGTGCACTACAAAATCTAACAATCCAAAGGTTGCTACCCCTGAGAAGATAACAGGGACTATTGTTATGACTTAGTTACGCTATTTAAGGTACAGTTTGTTATAGATTTGATGGGTCAACCTCCCCAAAAAGGAATTAGTTGTGACTTGAGTCATTCTACATGATATTTTGAGGGAGGACGCCCACTTTCTGAGATGGCTATCTTATCTTATTGTACAAGTGGCATCTAGTCCACCTTATTTTATTATTGTTTGACTCTATCATCTTTAGTTAGTTGGAGGATTTTCTATTTTGAGCATAGGAGGTTAGAGACTTATTACTATTTTATTGGAAGGTTGTTGAGCTCTCCATCTATAAAAAGAGCCTCATCCTCATTGTATTGTTGTTGGACAAGAATTGGAATCAAACTTTGCCTCAACTTTGCACAAGTCTTGGTCGATTCTATTGCATCTTTTCTTGAGGATTATTGTCAAGGGCACACCATTGGAGAACATATTTTTCTTGCAAGTTATTAATTTTCAATTTCCAACACCTAGATAAATCATTACCTTGTGTTTTTCCTTGCTGAAAAGTAGAATACAGGACACAGAATAAAATATATTGGCTGGAAATAAATAAATCAGTGGTAGCAAACAGGAAACCAAATTTCACAATCAGCACAAATACACAACAAATTTTCTGCTTCAAAATCAGCTCTTCATTCAAAGAGCTTCCAAGCTTACAAAGGGCTCCCAAACTGGGAAATCTGCCCACTGAGAAAAGAAACAGAAAAATACAGAAACCTCCTACAACCCAGCAACTCTGCCCCAGTTGTACGGCCCTGTAGTGGCGTATTGTACGAACTGTATGCGCCCTTGATTGCCTGTACAGAGCATATGTACACGCCTGTGCTTTTTGCACAACACATATGTACGTGCCCTGGCTGATTGCCCCGCCTGATCTACAATACGAACTGTACGACAGCTCCTGTCGCTCAAATCTGCCCAGATTTGTCCTCCTCAGATCTGTCTGTTGCTGCCCACTAGATTCTCTTCTCCTTTGGACTTGAGCAAAAAGCCCTTCTCTTGCTCTCACTATGAGTCACTAACTCCCAACACTCTCTTTTGTTGCTGCTATGTGTCCTTCCCTTCCACCTAGCCTTGCCTTTATACTCTTGAGTTATGACCGAATCAAACATAACCCTAATCTCCAAAGTGATTAACGATTGAGATTAGATATCACCTCACTTGAGATCAATGGCTAGGATTTATTTAATTCACTAATGCTAATAACCTTAGCATTTTATTAAATTAAACTAACTTTAATTATAAAAGCACTTTACTTTAATAATTCCTTTGATTAAATTAAATTACTAAGGTAGAAGACTTTGGACGACTTCCACACATCTAGACACTTAGACTAGTGCAAAAGTACCTATCCAGTGATACAAACATCAACACAAATTTTGAAATTTGTGGAGGACAAAAACAACACAAAACCAAAGGAGGAGCACACATGCTACATTGGAGGAGCTTATAGTGGTAAGGTTAAATCTTGCTCTATTTCCTTCGTTATTTGCATTCTAAAATTATTATATTAGACATAGAACATCCTAGATTTCTTGCCTTTCTTTTAATTTAGAAGTAGAGGCTACCTTAGTGATATCTTAGAAGTATAATCACATTAGAACTCTTATCTCCATAGGTTTGTAAGCTCTAAGTGTCTCTGTGGGGTTTTGTAAAGCACATCCTTAGATCGCTTATGAACCCCAAACTTACACAAGGACATAGCCTCAAGTAAGACCAATCGTTGACTCCATAACCCAAGTGGATAGGGCATTGATCTTCCCCTTTCCCAACCACTTAATTAAATTTTTCAACTCTTTTCTTCTATTTCAGCAGTCTAAATTTTCATAACAGCAAGCATATCTTAGATCAGATAGCATTTACAAGTCTATTTGCTTCTAAGTTCCTCATCTTTTGATACACTTTCATTCTTAAGCAAATTGGTGGTTTATTTTGGGTAGATCTTTAGTTAATTTGCTTCATTTACTCCTCTTCACATTGTTGTTTAATATCTTTAAGAAGGAAATTTTATTAGATCTTAAATCACTAAGTTAAAACTCCAAGGAAAGATCTAATAATCACACATCAACTTAAGATCAATTTTCTGGTTTTACTAGCTCAAACCTTTCACTTACTTGCTCTTGTGAGCCCCCATACATTGCTGGTTTTAGATGTTTAATTATATCACACATAGGACTCATTTGAGTTATTTATTTCAAGCTACATTTAAACACTTCACTAATACTCTCATAAGGGTGAATTAACTCCATTTTCTTTCACATGCTTAATTCCATAACAAATATTCATGGTTTATGGATTGATAACACTCTAAAAGTGCTAAATAACAACTTGGATCCATTTCATTACATTTCTCTTGTGATTGTTTCATATTGGTTATCTTATGGTTATGGCATGTTGGAATTAAGTAAATCTAAGGATTAATCCTACAAAGGCTCACTCAATAACTTTCAAAATACACTATTTTTCTTAAGGATTAATCTTGTGGCAGTAGTTGTTAATGATACACATTTCTTGGTTCATTTGCATGTCTCCTATGCAAATCTCTTTTTTTTCAGCATTTCATTTAAGGATTGACTCATTAAGTTAATAACATTCACTTTATCATGGGATGCGCTCATTTACTTTGAATGGTTGATCATATGTATGAGAATATGCTCTTGGATCTTGAATCTCATTTTGACTTGCTAAACGTGGTGAAGAAGTCTTAGTGCTAAAACATTCATAATCTATAATTTCACATTTATTTTGGGATGCTTGAAGCAAATCTTGCCATATAATCATTCTTCGCTTGTGTTTAACCTTTATAGCAAGTTTATTCACTCATTCCACTTTAATAATTTCAATTCTCATGTGCTAAGCAATGTATACTGAGGATTCATAATCTTATATGTCCATTGCTACTTTCACTTGCAAGTTTTGATTCTTTAAGTTTCCATTACATCACTATCTTATGGGCATGAAAATCTTAAATGAATCTTAATCTCATAGCACATTGTTGACTTGGATTATTTCTCTAAGCAAATCATACATTAATTGTTTTATTTATTCAAACGATTTGCACTCAATAACTTGAATTAACTAAGCCTTACTTTCATCACTAATAACAATGATTGGGCGTAGTTAACAGTGGGTGGCTTGCCTAGTAGTTGCCCTTGGGTTCTTACAACTTGTGCTTGGGACTTTTACACTAAATGAGAACTTGAGCGGTAACAAGTCCCATTGACCTAATTTTCTGGTCATTCGTTCAACATTAATAAATTTATCTTCATCTTATATATGGGAATGAACACAGAAAAATATAGGTAAAAAATTAATGCATAAAACAAGGATAAAATGGATGAATACCACCAAATACAAACCACATGAAAAGTTTTTAAAAGCTACCAAGTGAAATGTCAAACACTGATTTTTCTAACACGTATCGACGTGATGTATTCATTTAACATGGCTAAACAAAGCTTGAGAAAATCTTAGAGCAATATCAATCTTAAAATTCTCGAAACCTGTAAATTTATACTAGCAAGCTAGAAGTCAAAGATAAAGGTAGTCTAGCAAAATACTTTCATCCTTAAAAAATTGAAATATGATTAAATAAAGACTATTATAATTCTTGTTGGACAAAAAAAACATTGTTGAAAATGATGATTAGGAAATAAATAGAGTATGATTCAGTTCATAGATTCAAGCATCAAGTCGTACAAAACAGCACTACAATACAAGACATCAATTGACATGAGAAATTTACCCCTTTCCCTTAAATTTCTCTCTCGGTCATATTCAAGTTTATCTCGAAGAAACCCCATCCCGCCTTGATTGCTATTCGACTGACTGTACCCAGTTCCTCTTGCCTGAAGTAACAGTTGAAAATAACCAACATAAGCTTTCAGTTATTAGATAACTCCAACACAAATTGCCCAATATATAGAAAATTCATGTTATTGGATATTCCAGAATCTAATACAAGATTTCCATCGCTTCAAAAGCATAACACCGATGTCACCAAAACTGTTGGACATAGATGCCAGCAAACAAATCATCTCTGGACGTACATATAATGTGTAAAATGGTTAATCTACAAAAAAAGTATGCAAAGATGACTTCTTATAATCAAACAAATATCACTGTCGAAGAAATGACAACCTGTGGTGCTGACAGCCAAACCAGGGAGAAATATTTGTTTTATACCCAATAGAAGCTCTTCATAGATTAAATAGCATCACCAAAACTCCATATCAAGACACAAACCCATAATTCAAATTGGTGGATGCATTCAAGAAGTTCAAGTACATGTCATTTGCAACATTGAAAGTGGACAATAGAGATAACAGAGCAGATGTCCATTAAAAATCATTCCTTCTATTCTGACAAGATATAGCTTGTGGTATTAATGATTATATAAGGACATAAATTTTGAAAGAAAAAAAAATGCATTATAAGCTATGTAGCATGAGTGCATGTACCCAAGGGTCAGATACCTCGTACCCATACCAGGTACTGTACACACCTACTAGAAAAGTACTTGACTCCATACCCTGTTGTACCCCATCCTACCCCACAGCATTTTTGTACCACGAGAAAAGGCAAAGACATACACCAATTTTGGGTACATTGATGCCAATTTCAACATAAAAAAAATTGTTTTTTTAATAATTAAAAATCCCCAATAAGGCTGTGTCTAGGGTGGGCCCTGTTATGATTTATCACACAATCTTGCACCTTAGTGCAAAGCCTTCACACGGAACAAAATGAATGGAACATTAGAAGATGTTACCACTATCACCTAGGCAACAACTTCCCTCGTTTTAGTGACACATAAATCCAACACAAGGGAGGCTTCCCTAGTAGCTTCAAGGCATCCTAAGGCAAGACACAATCAAGTCTAAGGCCTCCTATGTAGCTACCCAATTTACCACCAATGGAATACATCAAGCAAGGTGAGGATAAGGTGGCTACTCAAAGTAATTTCCAGATTTGAAGTGATGTGGATTTAGGGCTATTCTAGGGAATTTGTCAAGTTATTATCCAATGCAAAATGATTTCGAAACAGTACAAATCTGAAAATTATTTATGGCTGTTATAAAGCTTGTATAAAAGATAAGTAAATTGCAGCAATAGACAAGTTATAACAGCTATACAATTCAGACCCTTAAACAGATTATAAACAAGTAAAAGTTAGGGATAAAACAATGAATAAAACTAGTGTTTAAGTAACTTATTAATTCTGAAAACTTAAGAGCATATAACAGCCAATAAAACCAAGACGTCTAGCCCTAAAATTGCTGCAATACAAACCAGCTATGATGATTTTCCAAGAGAGATGATTTTAGGACAAAAACATGGGAGAAAACCCTAAAATTTTAGGTCAAAAATATGCAAGAAAACCCTAGACATCTAGGATTTTTGATGGTTGAAAATTAAATGTAAGCTAATCAAACCCTAGATTTACCCTAAAACAAAGATAAAAATTCAAGTTTTGAATTTTATATTGACTAGATGGGAGAAGACAAGTGCCTACTATATTTTTTTGGGCATATGGGGTTAATTAAGAACTCGCTTGAGCAGATGTAAGTTCATCTAGGGTGATATCTAGGGTTGTCCACTACAAACTCTAGAAGATCCTCCTAGTGCCCTACAAAACTTGAAGATGATTCAAGGGAAGATACTCCACTAGTAATCCTCCAAGAGCTTGGAAAAGAGGGATTTGTTCAAGAAAAATATGAAGAAAATGCACAACCACCACGAGAGAAGCATAATTACACTTATAATTATTCATAAAAAAAATCCACAAGATAAAGTGAGACCACTTAAAAAATCTTTCAATCTTCAAAACCCTAGCAATGAGCATCCATAAAGAAGCAAAGCTATCCACAAGACAATCTCCACAAAAAGTCTCTCTAACTATCCATCCATACCGATTTTAAAGAAGAGAAATAGTAGACAAGAAGTAGTAATTTTCCACAAATAGCAATGATCCAAATGAGAAGTGCTTCGCTTATTTATAGGAGAGATCTAGCTCCCTTCTCATTAAAGTAACAATATTTTTCTAGCAAAAGCCCTAAGAAAAT
This sequence comes from Picea sitchensis, assembly GCA_010110895.2. Classification (NCBI taxonomy): domain Eukaryota; kingdom Viridiplantae; phylum Streptophyta; class Pinopsida; order Pinales; family Pinaceae; genus Picea; species Picea sitchensis. The sequence goes on from SNQJ01S0066464.1 coordinate 15,947, forward strand.
AAAATATGCTTTCATCTCTTTACAAACCCTAGAGATAACGCGATGTTATCCCCTAGCCTAGGGATAACTAAGGAGATTATGTCTCGAGGCCCACAGGCCATAGACATGGAGTATCGAGAGCCAGATTGACTTGAGCATGGCCCTGGAGGGCCCATCCTTTCATTCTTCAACGCCTCCACTTTGTCAGCAGCAGCAGCATCCATCACATCAGCCTGGTCCTGCAGCAGAAATGGATCTTGCTCCATGAGGTAATGAGACTCGGTATCATGGTATGTGTCACTCTGATCCTCAAAACCTTTGAATATGTGCATTTAATTATTTTTGCTTTAAACGTGTGCTTGGACCTTATGCTTTTCCACTTGACCACACCTGGGGGGAATGACAGGATGCCCTAGTAAGCTGGTACCCATAGGGTTTGAGTTTCCACTGGGGGGATTCATGAAAGGCCATTGTCCGCTCCCACCATACCTACCACTTTTCATCTTTTTTCCCACTCATCCATCCCATTACACTAGTCCGGGCATTGGGTTGGCCAAATATCTAAGGGTTGTACCTTACCTTGTGGGAAGAAGGGGCTAAAGGCCCAGAGGGTAAAAGTAGCTCGCAAAAGATAAAAATCCAAAAGAATGAAACCTTGAGATGCTTCGCCCAGGGATCCTCGAGAAAGCAATAAAAGGCTTCTCAGCAAGAAACAGAGGGACCCATAAAAAATAATAAATCAAGACCTAGTTAGAGGATAGGGGGTCTCATCACGAGCCAGCTTATTAGGTCCATGGGCATGTAGTGGTATGACACTACCAACAGCTGGTCACCACGTCGGGGTAATGGCTCTTGGTGGCATAGCCAAGAGAAAGGGGGTATCATCACGAGCCAGCCTTCTTATTTCCGTGAAATGCTTGTGGGTAACATTGCCACCACTGGTCACCACGCCAGGGAAGTGTCCCCTAACTAGCCTCTTGAAAGAAAAAGCAATAAGAATAAAAGATAAAAGGCATGAATGGGCTCGGAAACATTTGCATCCATGACAAGGTGCAGCTCACCCTCTTCAGAGGCACCCACAGGTAAGCTATACATTTCCCTGCTATCACTGCACCCCTTTCCTAGACATCCCTTACCACCTCATCCATTCACATGGCCTGGATTTGACTTCTCCCCGGAACATCCCACATCCAATGAGCATTAGCCCAATAGGATGTCCTAGCGTCCCCTTCAAACTTGGCTTGCAGATTAGCATAATGCCTTTGAGCACTTGTCCAGGTAAAAGGGGTTTCATGCACATGTTTAATAACTTGATGATTAGATGTGATTGACATTGCTATGATCCCTGTGACTTATGAGCCCATGGAGGGCGTATCTATTGATGTTGTAGGGCCACATCCGATGGACAGGTACACATGGGGAGATGATTAGTTCGGACCTCCATGGGGCTAAAATCCCACCAGATGGATGTTGAGACCCCAGCCAGGAGCAGAGATAGATCAGAGGATTGCACCAGAGAGAGAGGACGTTTCACCAGGGGCAACCTGGCAGGCCTGGACCCAGGGGGGTTGTGCCCTTTCCACCATGATGTAGGCCTTGGAAGGCCCATGACGTCACCCAGGTCACCCATGACATCACCCAGCGTTTTGGGATGTTTTGGAGGCAGTTTTATGCCAAGTGGTATGTGTGGTAGGTTCCTGAGGCCTAACGTTTTTCTCCAGGAGGCCAACGTTGCCCAAAAAGGGCCTAACGTCCTCCTAAAAGGGCATGACGACACATTAGCATCTTGTTTTAGGGTTTAATTATGACAATTAATGTAAAAACTGGATATTATTTGTAACTGGCCATGTCGGCCTTTTTTACCTAATTCTAGTCATTAGTATTGTATAAATAAGGGGGAAATCCTCCTTATTTTTCATCATCTTTCACTCACACTTGTGAGGACTGAAATTTGCGCCCTCCTTAGGGTTTCTTGGCTGAAATTTTAGGCGCACTTGTTGAAGGAGGCTAAATTTGGTGTATTTTGGAAAGTTTCTTGGTGGATGTGTTCAACTAGGGATTTTCTTGATTATTCTTGATGAATGTAAGTGAATTTTCTGCAATTCTTCGTAATTGAATGGTTATGGTTTTATTTATTTTGCATTTACATTCAATATTATGAAAGTGCTTGATTAAAACCTAGGAAGACTAGCACATGTTATTGTCCTAGCTTCAAAAGCTTTCACCTACTAGATATTGTCAAAAGGCCAATTTTCTTGAAGCATGAACTAAGGCCTTTCCATTGCAACACCTTAGTATCCATTGCTTCATCCTAGCCGATTTTGCTTCATCATTGAGTTAAAGAGGGAGAAAATCTACTAAGGCCTAGGGTTACCTACACCTTAGTAGCTAGTTTCCCCTAGGGTTTGATAATTGGAGCCTTGGGTTACCAACAATCCAACCTATCATTCTCTCGTCTTTGACTCTCCATTACCAATTTTCTTCAACATTTGTTGCTGCATTATTGACTCCATTTACCCTAAAAGCACTAGTCTAAGTCCTCCCTTGAGTAATTGATCAACACAATCTTGAAAACCTACTCTTTGAGCAACCTACTAACACTTTCTAACCCTAGAATAGCCTAACCTACTAACAATATTGTTGTTGTTACTAAAGTAAGCTACAGCCATTAGATGCAGCATTAAAAAGCTCATAAAAGCAATTGTAAAGGCTGATCTATACCTTGTCTTATTTGCTTCTACCAAATGCTAGTGTGATGATTTCAATGGTTAATGATTCTTAGTCATTTTGAAGCTATTTTCAAGGCATTTAATGTGAAGTATTGCTCTATAAAGATTGTTGTTATAAACTTTATGTTTCCTTCATTATACTCAGCAAATTGCTTTTATCAAGAAAGTCTATGGTTTTATGAAGTGCTTACCAGCAAGTATACTTGCAAATATATAGTTTTCTTGTTGCTTTGTTCCGGGCAGGTACACTTTGACTTATTATCTTTTATTGGTTATAAAACCAGACTTTCTGATCGGTGGCGACTTGTGAGAGGGGATCTTTATCTAGCCACTTTGACTTTGCCTTCTCAAACCCCCAGGTCACCGAGGACGTCTCCCCTGGGCCTACCACCCTAAATAGAAAGAGACATCATGTTGAGGTGACAGTGATAGGATAGTCTCCCGTTACGCCAATTTTCTCTTCATTTACCTTCTCTTCTATCAAAGTACAAATTGTGCGATAACAGGCCACAATACATAAATAATCCATGATACAAGAGTGGATAGGTCAACAAGACCCCCAAAGATTACTCCCAAAGTGAAGTAAAGATTCTCTAATGCCAAATTGTCCCTCATAAATGCACGATAAAGGCCACACATGTGGCATAAATGATTTCCAAGAGTGGACGACTCACTCCAAAGTGGTGTGTAGGGGCTCAAAAAGTTAAACGTTCCCTCCAAGAGGTGCAACGTTTCATCCTCAAGTGACATATCATCTCCCAAAAGGTGTGATGTCTCATCAAAAGGTGCCAAATCATCATGAAAAGGTGGAACATCCCCTCCAAAGGTACCACATCATCTCCAAAAAGGTGTTAGGATGTCTCAACAAAGGTGCAATGTACTCCAAAGAGCCAACGTCCCTAAAGAAGTGGAACGACCTCTCAAAAGTAGATGGGATGTCCTCCATAAAGTGTGCAAGTAGCCCCTCAACGTCCTCCAAAGGACCAAGGCTTAATCCACATCAATAGCCATGCATAAGTAAATCGTCCAAGGAGGGGGCTCATGTGACCACATGTATCAATCCAGAGGCATGCATACAAGTCCAATACAACATAAGAAGTGAGTCATGTCAAATGTAAATGCCATTAGGTAGATCTCATTAAACATCATCTTCAAACCTCACAACAACTCATTGAATTCACACCATTTTCCAAGTTTAGGTATGGGAGGGTTATGGTTAGCCCTTATTACATGTGCCAATACCCAAAAGGAGAAGTATTTCCCAAGAAACCCGTCAAGGAGCATGTGTGATGATAGATGTTATAGAGTAGGGTTTAACTTCATGAGTAGCATGCATAGTCATGTGAGGTTATGAAAGATATTCATCCTCATGAGTGCCTTTGTATGAGGGAGCGCTTATGCAATGTGTTTCCCTTTCCTCGGCATTGTGTCTTTCCAAACCCTTATTTGCCTTTCTTTTATTCATTCAACCTTTTTTGGCTTTTGGCTTTCATTTAGTCCCTTTTTTCAGATATGCATTCTTTGCATAGGACTTGGGGCGATGGCCTCGTAACGAGGGGGCATTGCTCATGCTTTGCTTTCCTTTGGTTGTTTCTTTGTCATTTCTTTCTTTCATTTGCTTTGCATTGATTTTATCACTTTTCTCTTTTCCTTTATATATATATATATATAGTTGCATCAACCTCAAGCATTCAAGCTCCTTCTCATGGGATTATGAAGCATCAACCTATATGTGTGACATATAACTACCAACTCAAAAATGGGGACTACAGAGATTGGGAAATATGGAGAATGTTATGTATGGATTGGGATATGGACACGCTAACCCTATCAAAGCCCCCTAGTAGTACAACTCTACCCAAGAGTGACAACACTTATCTAGGAGGGGATGATAACCGCCAAGGTGAAACAAGGAAAAAGGAACAAATTTAGAGCATCGTGATCCATTATCCAACTCAACCGCTTGATCACTACTTTCATGACAAGCACATAAGGTGTTAACACTTAATATGAAGTATTGAAACAAGTTACCTCATGTGGGTCAAGTACCATAGTGATCAAGTGAGAGTGAGCTAAGCAATATGTGGGAGGTGTTATAGCGCAAGTTGTAGGTTGGGCAAACCCCGACCCAGCCTCAAAGCAAGAGCTACAACTTGGGAATCCTACACCCAATGTCACCTCGATGTAAGTCCCGCACTTCAAGGGTGACTAGGTCACTCTAGGGAGGCGATCCTGGTGACCCTAGGGGGATTGAGATGGAGATGGAGGGAAATGGAAGTGAATCACCTAGAGCTCAAGTCTAAGTGGAATAAAAGGTAGGGAGAGATGTCTTGGAAGTCAAGTAATTGTTGCCCCACAGGTATAGTACTTCTCCGGATGATTGTACCTGCCTGAGACACAAGAAAAGACACTTTGCAATGATATATGTTGGTTGAATCAGCAAGTTAAGCTTGTTGTCCCTATTTTGCAGCAGTGGATGACAGTTTATATCAGCAAGGAAAAGATCTAAATCAGCATACAAAGATCTAAACTAGTTAAGTAAATCAGCATCAAACTAAGCAATGAATATAGGCTGAAAAATAGCACTTAAGAAGTAAGAGAAGATGGTTGTTGTAAACATGTATTTTCTGCAGAAAATTACAGCCTTATGGCTGTAGCATTCAATAGCATGCAGCAGCAAAATCAACCACACAAAAGTGCCAAGAACTAGCCCAAAAGATGCGCCCTAGTTAGTAGAAGAAGTGAGCCAAATTTAGGAGTTTGTTTAGGGTTAGTTTAGGAGTTTGAGAGTGTTAGTGGCTAGGGTTATGAAGCCCTAATGGCTGTAGGTTAAAGTTTGTAACAGCAATCAGAGTATTGAGAGAGGGGACGCCCTAGTGGGGGAAGGCTCCTCTCAATGAGGCAAATCAACTTCAAGCAAGAAAACTTTCAAAAGATCAAAAATTAGGTTTCCCAAGGCAATGATTTTATATCTCCAATGCAAAAATGTATGACTAGTGCCTTTACTATTGGGTTAATGGAGTCAAATAAACAAGAGCTAGTGCCTTTATATCTCCTTGGAGGTGTAATCCCTTTTACTTCCCAAGGCAAGTTTCTCTAGCTAGGGTTAGCTAAGAAGGTGTATGCCCTTATACTTCTCTTAGAAAACCCTAGTGAAATCAATGAGATGAAGCGTAAAATGATGAAGGCTATGGTGGGGGTGTATGCCCTTATACTTCCCACCTAGCTCCTAGCATAACAATACTTGACTTGAAAAAATGATAGCATAATAGTAAAAGACCATACCAAGATCAAGAGAAATGCCAAGATAATCCACCATAAGAGCTAGAAAGCATCATCCAAAGCTAGCGCTAGACCTCCTCCATCAACCATTCATAAACATAGCCATAAACAAGTGCACAAGAGATAAAAGAGCCAAGTATAGCAAAAATTTCAGACCAAGTCCTCTCATAATGAGGGAGAGTTATGTTAAAATGAGATCTTATGATCTCTTATTTATACAAATGTCACCAAGGTGACTTATCCATAAATTAAGGGGTAAAACACAAGATTAGGGGTCAACAGCCCTAATATTGCCCCCTTTACAAAGTAATTCATTTAAAATTCACTTTTGCACATAAGAAAACCCTAATTTTAGAAGGATGTCACCCCTTTAGGGGACGTTTTGCCACTTTGAGGAAGTCGTTGGTGTTGGAGAAGCATAGCTAGGCCTCCAAAGGTCACATGTCAAGCATCTAGATGATCTCATCATGGTGAAGACCCTCTTCTCCTCAAAACATCCAAGTGTAAATGAGTGGCACCTGACCACCAAGCCCCAAACCCCCTAGGTGACGTCATGTCTCTAGAAGTGACGTTTTGCCCCTCCTAGGCAAAACGTTTGGCATGTGGGGGCTAGGCTATGTCGTCCAAGTCATCATTAAGACCTTCCAAGTCTGATCTCTCTCATCCGGCATGCAGGCCCCTGGCATCCAAGCTGTGGGCTTGCAACCCCATGGAAGCCCAAGCTAGGCTTGTTCTCCCAAAACTGTCAACCAGCTAGGTCCTACAAAGACAAATGAGCACGCCCTCCAAGGATCTCAAGTCATAACATCATGATAAGTGAATCCAATCAATAAATAATCCATCTAAGCATCTGCATCAAAGATTGCTATATCAAACAATTAACTGCTCAAAGACACTATGTGACTTGTCAAGCTTGAATATGGGAGGGTTGACGAGGTGTCCTATTGGGTAGATCTTTCCCTAGGTCAAGGAGAGCTTCCATGAGATCCCTCTCTAAGCCATGTAAATTGGATGAAGTGGTTGGGGTCAAGACTCAATGGGCATAGGGCTCATGACATACAAGGGGTCGTAGTGTCTCATTCATGGGTGCCTTTGTAGAGGGTGTGTGGTACCTTCGTCTGCAATGCACTTTTTTCAAGCCCATCAATTGCCTTTTATCTTTCTTTCTTTGTATTTTCTTTCATAATGGCATAAGGAGAGATTGAAGGTCACTGCCCTGGCGTGGTGACCAGATGATGGCAATGTCACCCACAAACACCTAGTGAAAATGAGAAGGTTGGCTCGTGATGAGACCCCCTTTCTCTCAGCCATGCAACCGAAAGCCATTGCCCTGCTTTGGCAACCAGATGATGACAATGTCATACCACTAGATATTCATGGACATGATAGGTCGGCTCGTGATGAGACCTCTTATCCTTCAACTAGCTTTTTAAGCGTTATTTATCATATTGTGGGTCCCCTTTTCCCAAAGATAAGCATTTTATTGTTTTCTTGGGTGATCCCTAGGCGAAGCATCTAGAAGGTTTATATAAGGCTTTTATCTTTTACCCAACATCAACCCCTCTAGGCCTTCAGCCCCTTCTTCCCATAGAATGAGGGACAACCCCTTCTTGGGTCAATACACCCTAAAATCCCAAGAGATAAAGAAATGGAGGGGAATAATGATAGAAAGTGGTAAGTATGGTCGGGAACGGTACGATGGCTCATTAAGGGAGTTCCTAGTAGCAAACCCATTCCTAAAAAAAACCACTTACTAGGGCACAATGTCAACCACCAAGGTGAAGCAGGGCAAAAGGCATAATGTCCAAGCATATATCATGAAATCTAGAGCAATCTAACAACATAATCAAATGGCTTGAATATTGAAATGATGCTCACCGTAAAATTGACTTGTACCTCATGGAGCAAGGCCCACTGCCTTCTGAAAGCCAACTGATGTGTTGGATGCCATGTGCAAAACTATGACCATCTATGGTGGTGAGTAGGTTTTTCATCTGTGCAAAGGGTACTTCTGGCCATGTAGTCTCTCGGCACTCCATATCTACAACCTGAGGGCCTCGAGACATAATCTCCTTAGTTATCCACAAAATGGGGATAACAGGAAGCATTATCGGTCATATATCTATGGAGAACCATGGATGTCATCTATGGATCTATTGTCTATAATGTGGATCATAGGAGAAAAATCTCCTTTGGTTACCCTTAGATGTGAGGGGGTAACAAGCCCAGTAGGAAACCCTAAAACAACTAAGTTTTGCACCCTTTTATACCAAAAAAACTATAATTTCACACTCACTTTTGCATTTTCAGTTTGGTTGTGTGAGCTTCTAAAAGACCAACAAAGAAGAGGAGAGGAAGTAGGGCATCGTTCACTGTTTTCTTGCAAGAAATTGGTATCCAGCAGTTCAACATTCAACATTCATTGCATTATTTGTTGCATTCTTCACTCCATGAATCCCCACATTTCAGGGTTTTTTTTAAAACCAAACTGGGGAATATTATATTAAAAGTGTTGTAGCAAAGCTAAACAACAGTGGATACAAAAAGTATTGATATAGGAAGTTCTTACAAAATTTGTAGCTCCTCTAAGCCACACAAAAAGATTTGAAAACGTCTATAAACCTGACATCCCAGCTATCCTTTGCAGTAAACTTCTTATATAAAACACCTAAGATCCTAATTATTTTGAAAAACGTAAAGATAGTGAAATACATGATGATTGTAGGCCTCCTTTTGTCCAGCACTAGAGGGAAGGGAGCTTTGTTGCTCTATTTCCATGGCTTCTTTCAGCTGGTGGACTGTTTCTTCGTCCTTGTGATCCTCCTGCACAAAATTAACTAAAGCCCTCTGCGTTGATGCTGTAGATTGAGTATCTTTTCCAAGATTAATGACCATGTTCCTTAACAAGCTACACTCTGCTTCCAAGACAACAATCTTTTGCCTCTGCTGAACCAGTTGATTCATAACTGCTGCATTCTAGGAGGTGCAATTGCGCTCATTGTCCAGAACCTTTGAAGTCACTGTAAACAAAGAGGCCCTGGTTCCTTGAATACCCTCTTCATGTCTTCTCAAGACCCCACAGATCTCCTTAAGGTCCCAATAGTCCATTATGTCCAGAACTGGAATTGAAGGGAGCTGCACTGGACTTTGGCCAAGCTAAACAAGATATACAACCAACAGAAAAGCCCGGAGTCCTTTTTCTTTCAGAGAGAAATTGCCCCCAATAAAAGAGAGAGATACAGAGCTCAAGAATAGACCTGCCAAGGACGACTTTTGAGCTTTCCAAAATGCCGAGTAAATGCTCTGGTGCGAATTAAAAATCAGAAAATACAAAATCGAACCCTGAATCCAACAGAACTTTCCAAAGTATCTCCAGAGGATATACCAGAGCCCAGTTAACTATCATCTGAAAAGCACCAATTAAAAGAACCTGCAATTCATACTCCCAAAATACAAACCAGAGAAATAGAGCGACACTTACCCAATTGTCTCCAAAATGCCTGCTACTTCACCGATTTCCATTGCCAATTCTAACTGTGTTCTGGAGCGTAATCCCACCTCTCTCACAGAAATCCATGATAATGGATTCAAAATCCTGAACAGGAGTGAATTCTCGCATGTGAAGAGGATGGACTGATGTCCTTTCCAGTCCCCACGCTGTTATTAAACGATGGAGTAATGGAGAATGACACATGGTTACTAAACATTGAATAGAAGTGTCTTAACTCTTGAGATCGTGTGACTTCATGCAACAAGATACTTAGGTGATGATAGAATATATGAACCCCCCATTTTTCTTTAAAGTTCCTTGGCTAAGGTTTGTGGCCTTGTTGGCCAATGAATCATATTGCAAGTTTAACCCCTTAAGACCTGAAAGAAAGAAACTCTATTCAGACTGAGAGCCTCCTTGTTGATTCAAGCAATGATTGACACAAACTTGTTATCTACAGGGGTTGATTTTGAGACCATCATGTTTATAACTATGCTCGAATCCCCTATAGCAATCAAGGAGTATACATTGTGTTCCTTTGCAATAAGAAGACCTTGAAGTAAAGCATTGGCATCCGCTTGATAATTCGTAGCTATTCCAGGACCCCATGCAAAAGTCGCTTCTGTTTTTCCTTCGGGATCTAGTAAGATCCCCCCCACTCCTGCCACCCCTCAATCCCCACATTTCAATTTCATCAAGCTTCAACTTCTAGATTTTTTTGTCATTTCCACAGCATGTCTGGGCAAGGAAGGCATTTCAATTCTCAATATCCGTTGAGAAAAGACTATAAGAGGAAGTGCAGGGTGGGGATAGCAGAAATCAAGTGCACACTTTGTCTTACATGTTGAAAAGGAACATATACAAGAAAGAAACTCTATTCAGACTGAGAACCTCCTTGTTGATTCAAGCGATGATTGACACAAACTTGTTATCTACAGGGGTTGATTTTGAGACCATCATGTTTATAATTATGCTCAAATCCCCTATAACAATCAAGGAGTATACATTGTGTTCCTTTGCAATAAGAAGACGTTGAAGTAAAGCATTGGCCTCCGCTTGATAATTCATAGCTATTCCAGGGCCCCATGCAAAAGTCGCTTCTGTTTTTCCTTCAGGATCTAGTAAGATCCCCCCCCCACTCCTGCCACCCCTCAATTCCCACATTTCAATTTCATCAAGCTTCAACTTGTAGATTTTTTTGTCATTTCCACAGCATGTCTTGGCAAGGAAGGCATTTCAATTCTCAATATCTGTTGAGAAAATACTATAAGAGGATAAATGGGCCCAAGAGTGCAGGGTGGGGCTAGCAGAAATCAAGTGCACACTTTGTCCTACATGTTGAAAAGGCACATATACAAGGGTTAGACTCAAAGCGCATTTCATGAAATTGCCAAACAAATGGAGTTGACCTATAGCTACAATCTCGCCTGAGTGCAATGATTACCTAGCCAGCTTGTTGACGAAGAACCTAAGTCTACTTGATGATAACGATGCAGCAGCAGAGAACATGGAGACTTGACTACCAGTACACAACTATGTTGTTTTTTCATTTTGTGGAAATGCCATTGGAGAATTTTTGTATGTACTTGGCTTCAAAATTATGACTTAATAATAAATATTATCAGTCCACTATTTTTCTACCAATGAATTCTGAGAATTATCAATAATGAAGTTTACCATTTTTCCAATTTCGGATGCACTGTTCAATGTTGAATGTCAATTGATGAATGGATAGGCAGAAACTGGAATGATTTGAATCTAAAAAAGTAATTCAATGTGCGTACTCTAACAGACCCCTATCCCCTGTTTCAAGAAGTGTCATATAAATACCGGACCCTGGCAACTTAGATTATAATCTATCAATGATGATAGACAGACAATAGCAGTCACATGTCAAGGCACCTCCACCTTAGTCCGAGTCCAAAAACAATAGTCTAAAAGACAAACCAAAAAACATAAGAAGATGTTTACAGTCGTGGACAATTGAGGAGTCTGCCCACCTCTCCCAATTGCTACATAATCTTCAAAATCTTGCCAAAGGCTGCTAACTAGAAATTATGGGCCTAGGTAATATCGGTCACTGAATCTTGGTTTGTACCTGGTAAAGTCTTATGATATCATTGATGAAGATAGCATGTGTCTAGATAAAAGAAGAAAGAACATCAAATTTCACCATTTCAAATCTTACACCTGTTATAGATAAAAAATCTGCATCATTTCCTTCAACATTACATGTTGGAAGGACATGTTTACATGTGGGAATAATTGTTTATAGGTGAAGAGTTGGCGAACAAATATTGGTTTAGAGATATAACCAAGTATTTACTTGAATGAGAGGATGATTAACCCTAGTTTCCTATGATTATCATTAAAATTGATAAGACAGTGTAAATGAAGGTTTAGAAGGCAGCTCTCACATGGACACACTGGTCAAACCCCATGAGGGTGTTACTTAAGGTGGCTCCATATTGGTAGGGCATCATAAGGGTTATAGCTGCATGTCAACAAAGAGGACCTCCAAAGGCGGAGGGATCTTCATTTTGTCTCTTTCTTTTAGCTATGTACTTAGCTCTCTTTTTGTTGTTGACAGCATAGCTATAGGAGCTGCATAGGCACATTTACAATGGGTGTACTTTTTTAGTCCCATTGACCTACATTTGTGGTCATTCGTTAGACATTAATAAAATTATCTTATCTTATATATACCCCCTTATCTTATATAGGCCTCATTCCCCAGCCAAATTGAAAATGAACATAGGGAAGTCAGGGTCGTTCTGACAGGATTGGAGGTGGGGCTTTGGCAATCCTTTGCAGCAGGATGATTCTTGGTGTCTTTATTTGATACTGCATCAGCGGCATCCACTAGCCCCGGTTCTCAATGCAAGATGGGTGTCAGTTGACCTAGAGGATAGGCAGGTACACAGACTTCATAGTGTTTAGTCCATTTGGCTGTTTTGCAAGTTGAGAGTATTTGCATGGTTTGTTATCTACAGGGGATCACCTCTAAGGTCAGGTTGGAAAATGTGGGCTCTGAAATGGTCATTTCCCTGTTTGTCACCATTATAAGACGGCGAAACACATCTTTTGGGAGTGCCAGTTTGCCATGAGCTGTTGGACATACATTCAGGACCATTACTTTGTTCTCCTTCAGGGCAGGATTCACTGGCAAGCAGCTTTGTTTGGTGAATGCAGTTATCTGGTTCACACCTCCTCCATTGGGATTTGGCAGTGCCTGAGAGTTTCTGCTTTGTTTGCTTCTGGAAGATCAGGTGTAAGTGTGTTTTTGAGCATGAGCTTAGCTCTGTCTGCTTTTAGTGCCATATGGCATGATGAGGTAAGTCACCAGTTGTTGGCCAAGGGTGCATTGTTGATCAAAATGCTCAAGCTTTAGACCCTGGAGCTTAATCTGATTTTATTTCCGTGCTAGTGGCTTTACAGAAGAGGATATGAAAGCCATTGTATATACCCTCCCACTTTTTGTTTCACTTCTATAATAACTAAAAAAAACCATGGATGAAACAAAAAGCGGACATTATGAAGTTATTACAAACTGACTGTCTCATACCTTTACAATATCAAATATTTTTATAGCAAAAAATTGTCATAGAATTGGAGATGGAAAAACATAAAAGAATCAATGGATGAAACAAACAGCAGACACTATGAAGTTTTTCCAAACTAATTGTCTCGTACCTTTACAACATCAAATATTTTTATAGCATAAAATTGTCATAGAATTGGAGACAAAATAAAAATGGATGGGCATTTTATAAATCTTGGCTACAATACACTAACTAATCAAAAATATATGCTCTCACATGAAGAGCACTAAAAATAACTTCCTGTCTAATGCTTAAAAAAACTACTAAAAATAGATAGAAATTATTTTTAGTGCTCATCATATATAGATATTTGAAACTTATCCTAACTAGTCACGGTTCCTACAAACTATGTGCATGTCTTATTTCATCAAAATTGCATGCACTAGATCTACTCAGCTAATTTTCTAAATTTTTGTTCAACATAAAGATGTTTCATAACTTTCATATGTTGATATGGCACTGTTGAGTCTTGACATGGAAACTTGAAAGTTTTTTGGCCCACTACACAGACAAACTTGAAACTTTCATCAAAGAGATTTCCAAGGGAAAAAGTAATCAAAAGAGGGCAAGGCATCATGGCAAAAGAGAGCCGACCTTTCATGGGGCAAACATTGCCACAAACCATGCAAAATGTTAAAGTTAACACCAAGAAACCCCTACTTCAATTTGTAACTAAAGTTGCAAAACATAAGAGGAAAATAGTGGTGTCTTAGAAAGGTGAAGTGTAATTGCCGGTATCCAACTTCAAGAAGACATATCTGTGCATATAACATCTTCTTGGTATCATGGGTCATGGGATCAAACTGTGTGAATGTAGCCTTAACAAAAAGAAATTCACTTCATATGACAGCTAAGAGTGTTATGATGGCTGGTTCTTCTATTAAACAACGCCACACTTCTAAGTCTGGACTCTGGCCCAATTAATGCATCATTAGCGACTATGCCTCAAATTGAAGGTTTTTCTAACAGAGGTAATGTAATCAAAAAGAGGCTCGATGGGTCATCCTCAATAAACATGTACCATGTACAAGCCAATGAAAAAGCAAAGAATGCAATATGAGGGATTTTATGGCAAACAACATTGATTTCAATGTTATTTGTTGTCCCTATTATAAGGAGATGTTCAGGAAGTAATGATTTTCAACCCCTCATTTGCACCCCTTGGTGACAACAAAATTAGGATAATACTAGAGAGGTGGCCAAGATGAAGAGGAAAATGGAATATCTGAAGCAAACTTTGGTGTGGACAAAATGCCGAACAATAGTGTATGGATGGAAAAGTATCAGAGACCATCGATTGTCTCAGCCAGGAAAATTATACATCTAGTATGGAACAAAGCAAAGGAAGGGCAAGAGCAATGTCAACTCTCCCAATGCTTGTCATTCTTGGGCCAATCATATCAGTCCCCATTGTATAAAAGTTCCTTCTAAATAATGATTTCTTTCTTTATCTCCATGCATGCTAAATTAGTTTTTGTTTACTTCCATTTTGTAATACATTTGTATTTAAGCTGTAATAAAATTGTGTAGTAGATATAGTTTGAATAGAATTCCAAAGCTCCCACAATATAGAAGTGACGGAGCATTAATCCCTGCTGGAACTACAAGACTTGCATGAATCCATAGAATAAAAATTTAGGGATTAATACCTTTAAGCTTTATTCATTAAGGTAAGTAATACTAATCAGGGATCGCTTTTAACTCTGTCCTTCATAGAGAATATATTGAAGAGATGAAAATGGATTATAACAACCATCCTTGTGGAATCACAGACATGATAAACAAAATTAGCTAATAAAGATGCACAAATATTTACATTTTCATGAAGTCGTACAAAGTGAACATACTACCTAGAAAACAATGCAATGCCTCACATAACGAGAAGCATGTATCCCACGTAAAGGGAAAGGTGGAAATAACCATCAACAGAGAACAGACTATATATAATTAGAGTAAGTTATATCACTCTGCAACCATGACTAAAGCCTCCAACAATAACACAAACAGTGTCAACAACAGAAAAGATGACACTGAAAGTACAATATACAATATGAATAGTTTATTTTTGGTACCTTCATTGGTTCAGCAGAAAAAGGCTGCCTCATTGGTTCAGCAGAAAAAGACCGCCTCCTGAAATGTGAGGAAGGAAAAAATGGGTGTTTAGTGACCACTATACAAATTAGTGTGCAGAAAAAATAAACATTAAGACCTCCCACAATAACCTATGGTGCCTTCATATATTTACAGAGGTATTCTGTAGCAGGTACATAAGAAAAGTAGATAAACAAGGGAGAGAGGCTCTTATTCATAGGAAGCTCTATAGAAGTCAAAGGTTTCCATAATGAAAAGAGCAATAAAATGATACACACGGCACACAGTTTATTCATGGTAAGTTCATTATAAATCTTAGGTTTGCACAAGAAGAGCACAATTATTTGACATACAAGCAATTTAGCAGTAGAACAAAATAACCTTAAGCTATTATAAGTTATAACTGATATTGTGACAAAGCTTTGTTGCTGATCTCTCTGTACATGGCAACATTGACATTAGCAGTAATGGATCTTTTGAGCCTAATAAAATGGAAAATACAAAAGCATAAAGAGAGATTGGAAGTTCATGAATTTAAGCCATCAAGAGGCAGAATTATCCTAAGAATGACTCATCATACACACCAGCAGAGGTGGAACTTGACAAATCTAACAAAATATAATATATGACAGATTTCATCTTAAGAATGCAGTTGTTTGATGGTTATTTATCTTCAGAAAAAGAACCATCAAACAATACATCTATGCCCCTTCCACGTTATTTTCTTGCTATAGAAAAAATTGTCCAATTTCAAACAACTTAAGACAGAAAAATGCATAATAATAGGACACAAAACCTTACCTGTTTGGAGAAAAGTCTGCATCATCATCTTCTTCAGAATCATAACGAGCACGTTCCTGGGCAACTTTCTTTGAAAAGCCTTCATCCCAGTAAAGCCTTTCCCAGTTCTCTCTCAACTCTTGAAATAGCTCTATATATTGTTTGCACCAGGACTCAGCCTCCTTCAAGTTGATTGACAACAGTTCAATTAAAAATCAATAAGCATGAGGGAATTTTATTGTAAATGTAGTCTGCTTGAGCAGCCGGCATTGTACTAAAGCTAAAATCACAACTTCAATGAGAACTTCGGTCCTGCTTGAATGTTATGTACATTAAAATAACTGAAGCAAATGGAAAAGGAACTATAATATAATATTAAAACATAATAAAGATAATAAACGAAATTAAAAAGACACGCCTTTTCAAATGAAAAGAGACAAAGCAGGCCCCCTTAAATTTTACTTATATGGATCACCAACTGTAATTTGGCATTCATTTTTTATTCAACGTACATTATCATTTATTGACTTTTATCAAGTTAAGGTTTAAAAGCTTCCACATGCTATGATAGTATCAGAACCACAGCCACCATACAGTCATACCGCAGCTTCCATATAGCTGTACCACTGTAACACCCTGTTTCCACCAGTCCGTAAAAATAATTATGCAGGCCAAGAACTGTGGCAAACTCAAAGATGTGAATGTGTGATTTTGAATGGACCTTGGTATACAAGGTCAGCGAATGTAAATTAACATTATATATATATATATATATATTGCAGGACTGCTGAGAGGGGAATGTGCTGACAAAGAGACCACGATGGCTGATGAAAGGTGGTGGAAGGCACCTGGAATGGTGGCGTTAACTTCCACCGAAACCAATACCGTATTTGGTCTTCACTGGCCCGGAGAACCAAGAGCAGCTCGCTGGCCCCGAAATGAATTACTTGCCAGGATGGTAGGTGAAGAGGCTCCTCATGAGTTAATGAGGGATGGAGGTGAACCGCCCATCCGTGGAGGCCTCAGACCTGACCACCGCGGGGAAATTCGTGCCACACGCAACCTCGCCGGAAAAGAAAAGGCAGGTAAAAGGTGTGGAAGGGGGACACGAGGGAGGAAAAAAAAATAAGGAAAAAAAGATCGGAAGAACTCTGGAACAAAATACAGAGTGAGCGATAGCAGAGAAGAAGGAGAGTAACCTTCGTTCTCGATCGCTGAAGAACAGAGACAGAGAGTCTCAAGCATCGTGGTCTAGCTCGGGGGTGGCTAGTGGTAAATCCATTCGGAGTCACTGAGCCTACGGTTGGGTGGAAACGAGCACCCCTCTCAGCAGTTGCATCACACCTGGTGTTTTCTGATAAGTGTTATATCTTGTATCTTGAATTTAAATATTCTAACATGTATGCTCATGGTTTGTGAAATTATGAATGATTTCCGTATAAGACTGTCTGTATGGTGTTTGATCAGAAATGGTGGCTGCATGCTTAT
>SNQJ01S0066464.1:57142-79834 GCA_010110895.2 Picea sitchensis
ACATTTTCCGATATTTTCCCCGATATTGCCGATATTTTCGTTTTCGGACCCTTGGCGATATTTTTCCGTTGTCGATGTTGGTAACATTGGTTCGGACCTCCATGGGGCTGAAGAGCCCACCAGATGGATGTTGAGACCCCAGCAAGGGGCAGAGACAAGACAAAGGGGTTTGCACCGAAGAAGAGGAGGACGTTCCACAGAGGCACCCTGGTAAAGCCTTACCTAGGGGGGTTGTGCCCTCTTCATTGGAACGTTGGCCTTGGAAGGCCCAAGACGTCACCCAAGAGGCTCATGACATCATCCAGCTTTATGGACGTTTTGGGAGACAGTCATGGCAGTTTGGCACGTGGGGGAGGTTGGAGAAGCCCAAGGAGGGCTAACGTTTTGCTCCAGGAGGATACATTTGACCTAGAAAGGGCTAACGTCACCCTAGAAGGGGCATGACGTCTTACTTTTACTTGATTAGGGTTTTAATTTATGACATTTAATGTAAAACAGTATTATTGTGTATTTTGGTCTTGTCGGCCTTTTGATGACCTAAAATTTAATTAAGGTCATTGGTATGGTATATATTGAAGGTTTTCACTCTCATATTTTCATCATCTTTCACTCACCACTTGGTGAGGTCTGAAATTTGCATCCTCTTCTAGGGTTTTGGCTGAAATTTTGAGGCACACTTGTTGAAGGAGACTTTTTCTTGGCATTTTTGGCATTTCTCTTGGTGGAAGGTTTACAACTAGGGTTTTGCTACATGATTTCTTGGTTTATGTAAGTGAATTTCTGCAACACTTCTTAATTGAATGGTTATAGTATTGTTTACTTGGATTTGTTATTATAATTTGTTGAATTAAACCCTAGGTGACAAGCACATGCTAAGGTCCTTGTCTCGTGTCCGTACTAAGATTAAGAGATATTTGATTTGTTGAAGTAAGATAGAGCCTTGCCATAGCAACACTCTATCCATATTCTTCTAGCCTAGTCATTTTTCATCTTGTATTTGAGCTAAGGAAGGAGAAAACGCACTAAGGCCTAGGGTTTCTACACCTTAGTGAGCCGTTTTCCCTAGGGTTTGATTGATGAAGCCTTGCTATAGCAACACTTCATCATTAAACCCTCTTGTCCTTAGCCATTTCATTTATTACTCAAGCTAGCCGATTTTTATCCTGTCATTGAGCTAAAGAAGGAGGAGAGAGCATTAAGGCCTAGGGTTTCTACACCTTAGTGAGCCTTTCTCCCCTAGGGTTTCATTGTTGAGGCCTTGCTTTAGCAACACCTCAACATTTAATCCTCTTGTCTTTGGCCATATCATTATCATTTAGGCCCTTCAACATGTGTAGCCCTTTTTAACTCCATTTGCCATTATAATCATTATAATAATCATTGCCATTATACATTGTTGACTTGCTTCATCAATATTGTTTATCAATTGCTTTATATCAGAAGTCCAATATGAAGTACTAGCCAAGCAAGTGATCTTGCATATGCATAGTTTCTTTGTTGCTTTGTCTCGGGCAGGTACACCTTTTTTGGTTATTACTCATCTTTATTGGCTGATTAGTCGAGACTATCTGGTCGGTGGTGACTTGTAAGGGGGAAATTATCACTTAATCTTTTTAAGCCTTTGCCTTCTCAAAACCCCGGGTCACCGGGGATGTCTCCCCTGGGCCTTACCTCCCTAAACAGAAAGAGCTATCCCATTGAGGTGACAGTGGTGGGATAGTCTCAGTTACGCCAGTTTGCCCTCCTCTCATTCGTCTTTTACCTTAACTACAAACTGTGCGATAACACTACCAAAACAACAACTTACAGAGTCAATGAAGCACATGTGATATAATTCAATGAAAACATAAGGACCATTACCAAACTTTGACATGTAAGGAGAAATTTAAACTAAGGAGAGACGGTGAAGGTTATTATTGCACAGGTAATGCATGAGTGATATTATTCAATGTTGTGCCCCGAATGGGGTGTCAGCAGGTCCCACGTGCTCAACGGAGAGGGTGGCGCATTCCAGGCTTGCGTCGGCCACATGACTAGCACCTGACGCGCCCCTCTGCTTTTAATTCCCCCTGATGATTGAAAGTTGCATTCATTTCTACGACCTTTGGACTCGATGCTCCAGCGTGCCATTCTCTGCATTTTCTTCTGGGCGATGGAGAAACGACTTTGGCCGTCACCTCTGCGCTTGTGCGACCCTCCACTTCGACTTCCTTATCATGATGTCGCTCCTCGACTGGACCATTATGTCTCCTCACTTCTTGTCAAACAGCCCTCTGGTTTGCAGCTCCCTCTTGTGGCTCGTCTGGTGGCTCTCTGCTCCGTCATTCGTTTACTCTACCTTACCAACCTTTGTTGCACTGCCTTCCTCTCCACTCCTGTTGGCTATGCCTCGACTTCACGGGAAACCAAAACGAGGCCCCGTCTAGTATCAGAACCAAGCGCGTATGGCCATCCAGCCCCCTCCTGTCATTTCTCCGTCACCTAGCTCCTCGCCCTCCTCCTCAGCCCGTTCCTCTCTAGGTCAGATTAGCCTTCCGCCTCTGTCATCGCCTTGGGCTTGTCGTGTGGAATGGTTTGACCTCCATAGTAATTCTTTGGGCTTTGCTCCTGGCCAAATCCAGGATTTGGCTTCTTCTTCACCACCAGCCACGGTCCCCCTGGCGCAGTCACCTGAGCGTTCTATCCCCTTGCCACCACCCTTCGTCCCCTTGCCACCACCCTTCGTCCTTACCCCTTTAGCGGAATTCCTTGGAAGAGCCTCCGGGCCAACTACATTCATGCACGGATTGTGCTTCATGCTCAAGGATTCGTGACTCAGTGGCAATATTATACAACCTAGTTTTTGTTGTCAGAAAGGATGTGGACAACCTGCCCTTTCGGTTGGAAAACATGGACAGGCGAGGGGAAAGAATTGAATCTCTGCTCACAACCATGCTCAGCTCCCTGCACTCTCCAAAACTGGCAACCTGGGCTCCGACAACTTCAGTGGCAATCCTTGCTCCAAGTATCTAGGTGGCGACAAAGAGCGACGTGGCAAAAAGTGACCACCAGCCCGCATGAGCAACGGCATGAGCACAAGTGTCAGCTCGCATGCTTGGTTTTGTTAATTGTTTTTGTTTCTTGAAGATTCTTGTTGGGCCGTATATGGCGCCTTGCACAGTTTTTCTAGTTTGATTTTCCAAAGTTAGTCTATTTTGGTCATTTAGTTTTCATGACAAGCTCAGCTGAATCAGTTTTCCAATGGGACGATTCAGTTCATATAGTTTAATATTGTTGATCTTATTATTGAGAGACAGGCTAAATTGGCTTCCTGACGGGGCAATTCAGCACAAACAGAACCTTGACGAACCTTGGCATGTCAGATGATACTGTAATTTTTGTTTCTGAAAGGTAATATATAGATACTTAAAAAAAAAAAAGATATTATTCAATGTTGTGAGAAGCACAATAATGCATGCATCAAGCATGATCCTTATGGTTAGATGCCATGATCAAATTGGGAACCATAACCAGTTTTCCAAGGTGTTACCCCTCATTTTGCATGAGACCTACACTAGTGAATTTTTTCACTACTCATGTGATTTTCATCACAAAAAGGCATGTTTACAAGTTGATCTTTGGATGGCCCAGGGTTTGTGATTGGATTTGATGAGACTATTGGTGATGTAGACATGTATGATTTGATGATGTTGACGCTTCAGTGATTGTTTTCCTTTCATTGCCTGTAGACTTGGTTGTGGAGCCCCTATGATCATTGGATGGTTGATAATACATGTTGATATGTGACTCTATGAGAAGAACACCCTAGCATCGTTGGGCTTGTTTGACATTCCATTGGCATCATGGTTTAGTTGACATCATCATGTTAGAGAACGTTGGGCACCTTTGCTACTTTCTTTCCCTTGGTTTCACACTCATTTGGGATGATTTGACATGGTATTAGCATGGTTAGAGGCTTATTGCTCTAACGCCTTAGCTCTCTTAGATGTTTTTCACATATGGATGGGTGGCTTATGGTGTGGACCATGGTTTTTTGTAGAGCGGTCCCCTTCTTTGGCTCATACATGAAGGCATATGCACACTTGTCATCATTTCATGCAGTTTTTGATGAATTTGTTCCACTTCTTGATGAGTTTGTTAAGCTCTTGGGTAACTTGGCGTATGGTTAATAATGATACAAGTGTTGTTTGACTCATTCTTCCATGGATTTAGCACCTTGCACATGACTTGATGGACAAGTTACATGTTGGAGAGCCACATGTGCCAATTTGGAGAAGTGTTTTGCACACATGTTGAGGCATACTATTATTATATTGATTTGAAGAGGGGTCGCCTCCTTTCTTCATGGAGTTAGTTGAGCTTGATGGCATTCCATATGGATTTAGTGCCTTGCTTCATGGATCTTCAACACTTGTCTTAAGAAGGACATCCACTTGAGTGTAGAAATTTCAAACCACAACCCGGTTTCAAGTCTCAATGAGACACATAGTTTAATGCCCAACCCACATTGCAAATTTAGGCTGCAAATTAGTTAGCAGAAAATTAAATGCTCATGAACAGAAAACACATGAAGTCTGCTATAGCAAAATACTCAAAAATAAACACACCAAGAAAATTTAACTCAGATATTTTGGGTCTAACTTCAACCCTAGAAAAACCCACAAGGGGAAAACCAGTGAGAGAGAGGCTTTTTATTATTTGCAAAGCTCTGAGAAAGAATTTCTGACAGCAATCTTCTTCAGAAATTGATACACAAACTTATCTCAATTTATGTGCCCATACACAGCCTCAAAATGCATGCTAAACAGCTCCTCGATTTATGTGCAAAGAAAATCGTACTGTGTACAGTTGTCACTGCATTTATTTTGGTACGATTGTCTCAAAAATCGTGCATGTCTATTGTTGTTGATTTCTAGAAATTAATGGCAGTTGGATTCCTCGATTTTTGTGCCAAACACGCCCAGAAAAACATGCAGCTAACCTCCTCGATTTTTGTGCCAACTTTCTGTTGTACGGCATGCTTAGAATTCGTACAGTACAGCCCAATACTCGCTGTACTTTCTCCTTCGAATCCTGTGTTGTTACTCCACTTGTTGTTACTCACTATTACTCTACTGCAACTCGTTGTAACTCTGCTGCAACACTTGCTATAACTTTGTTGCAACACTTGTTGTTACTCTGCTGCAACACGCCCTGCGCTTTCTCAGCTCGACTCTCTCTACTCTCTCCAAATCGCATGAAGAAGAATACCAAGTGAATGGGACACCCTTTCCCTAATTCGACCTCATGAGGGATGTTGATATTACGGTAGTTGTGGGAGGTATTAACCTCTACGTGCAACCTTTGACGAGTCCAGAATATTTTGGGAAGCAAGAGAAACCCTAGAAGGTAAGGAAACAACCTTGGAAGACAAGTCGGCTCAAGATAATAATTTATATTAAATTATTATCCTCCAGAAGTAGAAGTCAACCCAGTTAGGTCACTTGGAGAACTATAAATAAGAGGGCGCTAGAGCTCATTTGACACACTAACTCTCACAACTGCATAAGGACAAGTGGTGTGCATGACTGGAGGAGAGTTGCAGTTGTTGCAATGGTGACTTGGTCTTTGGTTAAGGTTGGACTTTTTGCTTGGTTATGGTTTGGACTTTCTGCTTGGTACGCTAGCTTTGGAAAGAGGTACGCTACCTTGGTTGGCTATTGGTTCTAGGGTTTGCTTCCGGAATTTTTCTGTCTGTCAAGGTTTAGGTGACCTTTGTGCTTATGGTTGGGAGACAATATTGCTATATTGTCTACGATGAAACAAGCACACCTATTATTCTAACAAGGGAAGGTGAAGAGACATCTAATCTAACGGTGCAGGATAGATTAGATGGATAGTTGAGATGAAATGACTTTTCACTCACCCATTTCATTTCACTTTCATAAAGTCTCATTTAATTTCATATCTCATGAAATTAATTCACTAGGGACCACATTGGACACTTTCTCACCCCTAGGCGCCTAATTGATGAGAAACACTTGTCCTTGGTACTTTATTAATTTAATTCAACATTTAGGAGGTTGCTTGCACTTATATCTATGTGTTATTGTTGAGGGCATCCACTCTTCGGGGCTTATCAGTTACATCACTCATGATCATCGATAGAGTGCTCTGCCTATTGAGGCCTCTTTTCACTCCTTTACACATATTTATTGCATGATGTCTCATTCACGATGCCACACGTGCCACCTCATGAGGGTTTTACTTGGTATTTGCATGGCTTGAGGGGGACATCTCATTTTGGAGAGATACACATCCCACATTGGAGGAAATCTAGCAAGTTCTAAACCCTAGATTTAGGGTTTCGTTGCATATTCTAAGGACGTCCTGGCTTCAAAGCAGTTATCTTTTGACAAAGCACCCAAATTTCCACCAAATCAATGACATTGGATGCAGAGTGGCCGCGGAATTTCCAAATTGGGGTTAAAATAGAAATTCCAACAAAAATTGACAGAGTTATGGTGTTTTCAAAATCTCATCGGAAAATTCTTACCACATTTTGACCACTCGTTTTGAGGAACACCCCACCTTTATTGCTTGAACGCTTTGGTTATTTGCGGAGCTCATTATTGATGTATGCCCATGGTGGAAAGCACCCTAGATCTTGAGGCCACATGACACACATTTGTATGCACTATTGATAGGATGTTTCACCTTGTAGAGCTTTATGGAGGTTGTTGCATAACCAACTCCTTTATTTTATTATTGTTGACTTGTCTCATGGAGTTGCTTACATGAGAGCATTATTGTATTGTTTTCCTAGCATATTTTATTGATTCTTCTTGGACAAGAAAGTGGATCTAAACAAATCATTGTTACTTTTAGTCATGAAGATGTTCAAGAGGTTATTTTATTGTATTCCTTGGAGAGATTAGTAGCTCTGGGAAGATAATTATTATTTTATTGTAAAAGGAGATGGAGCTAGACTCTATTTAAAGAGTAGCTCTCTCCATTTGTAGTTATGGTTGGAATTTTGGAGTTTCCTCTCCTTGGAGCTTAATGGATATATCTTTTTTGGAGCATATGTGAAGTGCAAGGGTTTTCTCCTATTGATGTGTTGCTTATAGTTTTAATGCTTTTGATCGTTACTTATGTGGTAGAGATTGAAGAAAACTAAGGTCCTATGAGGCTGCCAACTAAGGTCTGTCTTTGACCTTGAGATTGGCTCTAAGTTTCAATCTTCAAAACTGTCCTTTGTTGTTTTAGGATAGCAAACAGTTTAGTAACTTTTTGCCCATAGTCTTTGTAGGTTAAGTGTTCTTTGAGGTGCCCTTGCAAGTGTTTTCGTAACCCAAAGTTAGCACATGCAATGTAACTCAAAACAAGTAACACTTCCTCTAGATCTACACTCTAAGCATGCATGAAATGAACACAAGTATTTTTGGTCAACATGACCCTAGATCTACACTCTAAGCATGCATGAAATGAACACAGGTATTTTTGGTCAACATGACCCTAGATAAACCCCCCCTCCCCCCCGGAGAAAACCAATTTGGAATGGAAGTATATATAAGTGGTGTCTAAAGCATGAGATACAACAAGTACATGAAACAAAGGCAACCCCTCTCAAGCTGCTATACAAATCCAAGAAGGTGAATGCGCCCAAGCATGGTGCGCCCTTCTCCTTTGTTGCTCAATCCCACTGAAGTGAAGCGCCCTTGACCCTGGATGCTCTGAAGAAGAAACCCTTGCACACAAATGTGCTCTTGTGTGCTACCTCTCCACTGAAATAAACAGATCTGACTTCCTCCAACTGTAGCTCCTCCCTGCTAGGTGTGTGCCCTCCTCCTATGGTGCGCCCTCCTCCAAGCAAGTGTGATCACCATTAAATAATAGGGTCTCTAGCTGTCATAGCTCCTCCATGAATAGCAGCGCCCAAGCTGACCTCTTCCAACGCCTCCAACCTCATGCTCATGCTCCTCCTCAAGCTCTCCAAGTGAACATAAGAGTGAATGAGCCTCCTTAGGCCTCTTGCGCCCTTCTTGAGCAAATCATAAGGAAACCTAAAAGTGAATGGCTAGGATCATCCAAAGCCATTCCTAATCAATGGTTGAGATCATCCCATTATAATCGATTCTTAACTCAAAACCCACTTTGGGTTAAGTTCCCTTAGTTTACTTTATGTCCCTCAAATCACCCACAAAGTGAATTAATAGTCACTTTAGGCTAAAATGACCAAATTTCACTTTTGACTTAAATCTCCTAAGTGAAAGTGAAATTAGACATAAACTACAAACTTCAAAGTACAAGAGTACCAACATCTCCCTCTTGTGGTTAGAGGCTCCAAACCACAAGAGAACACTTCCCGAGGTACACCAAAACTCAACACTCCCTCTTATCAAGGAAAGTGTTCCTCACCAATCAATCTCATCCCAGTTGTGGACTTCCTTGCCTCCTGGCAAGGCCTAGATCAGTATGGTTGTACCCTCTCATCAAAGTGGCCTCTGTATCTTATCTTCTCGACCTGTCCTGACATTGATCTTCTCAACCTGCCCTGACATTGATCTGTCGACCTACCTTGATCTCTAGATGGAAGTCCATCTCCACCTACTTGAAGATCACCTAGATCTTGGCATCTCACCAAAGATCTCTCCCTCAACATCTCACCAAAGGTCTATAGGTCTTGGCATCTCACCAAGATCCTCTCCTTGGTCTCTCATCAAGGTCCTATACTCATGGCATGCAATATGAGTCACATCTCTTGGTATTTCACCCAGAGTCTCTAGGACTTGGCATCTCACCAAGATCCTCAGCCTTGGTCTCTCACCAAGGATTTCTACCTCCTGGCATATTGCCAACGGTCACTACTCTTGGCATCTCACCAAGAGTCTCTCTCTTAGCATCTCACCAAGAGTATCTGGATCTTGGCATCTCACCAGGATCCTCAACTTGGCCTCTCACCAAGTGACTTCCACCTGAAGTGGATCCTGAACTTGATCTGCCCGTCTCTATGGCCAAGTGAGGCTCAAGCCTCTGTGGTGCCCTATTGCTCGTCCCCGTCAATCTCTGATGCTCTGAAGCCCCTGCACCAACCCTCTGTCACGACAACTTTGAAACTGAAGTTTTCCCGGGTGGACCAGTCACCCCCGAGGATGGTGTCCTCGAAAACTGAGTCTGAGCTCCCTCTGAATCAACACTCTGAGTCAATAGGTCCTCCTCAACTCTGTCTCCCCACCTAACGTTGGATGGTGTATCAGCTGACAAATAACTGACGAATGCACACCCCCTCACAAACTGTGCATTGAACTCCTCCTCCTCGGTTGTTGTTGCCATACCACCCTATTGCCTCTTCTTCTTCCTCTTGGGACACTGTCCAACATAGTGCCCCATCTCACCACAAGCAAAGCATCTCACTTTGCTTATGTCCTTCTTCTGGCCATTGCCACTCTCCTGTGGTTGGGTCCCTCCCTTGGGACCCTGTCTCACACCCTCTCGATCTTCGTCTTGCCCTTTATCCAAAGAGCAAGATCCTCATCCCCCTCATGTGTATGTTTTTGTCCTGAAGACCCAGAGTTGCACCTCAACTCCTCCTGTACGAAATCGTCCCAAAGTCTCTCCCAAGTAGGCATGACCTCTCGGGCAACGATACCTCGTACAAATGAACTCCAAGGTTTGGAAAAGTTGTTCAAAAGTGTCCTCACCAAAAAGTCTGGATCCACAATCTCTCCAACCACTGCTAACTCATCTCTGATCTGAGTGAATCTGCCTAAGTATGATGTGATTGTCTCGAAATCGAGCATCTGAATGCTCCTAAGCTTCTCCTGCAGAACCATCTTTCGATTCTGGTTGGGACTCTGGTAAAGCTTACACAAGGATGCCCACATCTCAAATGCAAAGTCTTTACCAGTCAGATGGGGAATGATGTGGTCCCTGACCACATCACAAATAGTCATTTCAGCCTTGATGTTATTCTTCCTTAAATCTGCATCCAACAATGGTGATGGAGCAAGTGCAAGAGGAATCACCATGGGAGCTTGAACTATATCCCATAGTTCAAGGTCCTCCAAGACGAAAGTGATCTTGGTCTTCCAAGGGGACCAGTTGCTAGCTCTGTCTAGCCTATCCTCCACCCACATCTGGGACACCGACATGGCTATCCACTAAAACTCAACACTGAAGCTCACACTGATGCAAAAACTACAAAAGAATTCAGTCTCACCACTTGACACACAAGCGGAAGTAAGGCTGTCCAAACGTGTCCACAAAACAGTCCTCCAACTGTCCAACAAATCTGTTCACAAGCTGTCCACTAACTCTACCAACAAGTTGTCCAAAATCTGCCAACAAGCTTGTCACAAAACTGCCCACAAGATGCTCTAAAAATCAGCAAAACTTCGCCACCAAGGGCTCTGATACCATGAAGAAAATTGAGGTCCTATGAGACTGCCAACTAAGGTCTGTCTTTGACCTTGAGATTGGCTCTAAGTTTCAATCTTCAAAACTGTCCTTTGTTGTTTTAGGACAGCAAACAGTTTAGTAACTTTCTGCCCATACTTTTTGTAGGTTAAGTGTTCTTTGAGGTGCCCTTGCAAGTGTTTTCGTAGCCCAAAGTTGGCACATGCAATATAACTCAAAACAAGTAACACTTCCTCTAGATATTAACAACACAAGTAAGTTGATCTACACTCTAAGCATGCATGAAATGAACACAAGTATTTTTGGTCAACATGACCCTGGATAAAACCCCCCCGAGGAAAACCAGTTTGGAATGGAAGTATATATAAGTGGTGTCTAAAGCATGAGATACAACAAGTACATGAAACAAATGAACCTGATACAAAGGCAAACCCTCTCAAGCCGCTATACAAGTCCAAGAAGGTGAATGTGCCCAATCATGGTGTGCCCTTCTCCTTTGTTGCTCAATCCCACTAAAGTGAAGTGCCCTTGACCCTGGATGCTCTGAAGAAGAAACCCTTGCACACAAATGTGCTCTTGTGTGTTACCTCTCCACTGAAACAAACAGATATGAATTCCTCCAACTGTAGCTCCTCCCTGACAAGTGTGCGCCCTCCTCCAAGCAAGTGTGATCACCACTAAATAATAGGGTCTCTAGTTGTCATAGCTCCTCCATGAATAGAAGCGCCCAAGTTGCCCTCTTCCAACGCCTCCAACCTCATGCTCATGCTCCTCCTCAAGCTCTCCAAGTGAACATAAGAGTGAATGAGCCTCCTTAGGCCTCTTGCGCCCTTCTTGAGCAAATCATAAGGATACCTAAAAGTGAATGGCTAGGATCATCCCAAGAAATTCCTAATCAATGGTTGAGATCATCCCACAATAATCTCAACTCAAAACCCACTTTGGGTTAAGTTCCCTTAGTTTACTTTATGTCCCTCAATTCACTCACAAAGTGAATTAAGAGTCACTTTAGGCTAAAATGACCAAATTTCACTTTTCACTTAAATCTCCTAAGTCAAAGTGAAATTAGACATAAACTACAAAGTACAAGAGTACCAACATCTCCCTGTTGTGGTTAGAGGCTCCAAACCACAAGGGAACCACTTCCCGAGGTACACCAAAACTCAACAGAGATTGCTAGAACTTTCTTTGTAGGGACAAGATAGAAGGGTATTTCTACCCCATTGGAAGGGTTTCTTGTGAGGAGTTTCTCCCTCTTGAACCCTTTGTTGTCTTATACCTGATGGTATTTTCTTGTACCTAACATCTTCTTGAGTGGGTGCTAGACTAATACTTCATTGTGTAGGGCATACCCTAATGGCATAGTTTTGATGTGGTACTTTCAAGGCCCTCCTAGTATTTCTTTACTTTCATTTTCAATAATGTTAAGTTATCTCGTGACGTGCATATGTAGCCCTTTTAGTCTTAACCCTTTGTTGAATTGCCCACTTGGATTGGCCTCTTGACTCCATTTTGCCCCTGTCAGATTGACACTAATCTCTAGATCCTTCCATCACTTTATTTTCACTATATTACCAAAAACATTGTTTTGTTAGAGGTATCTCTTCACATCACCTTTGATCGTCATTGTTATAGCTTTAGTAATCATAAGACCTCAAGATACCCCCCTTGAGTTGGAGAAGAGCCAACCTAAAGTGGGAGGATAGGTTGCTTAGGTGACAATGGTGACCGTCCTAGTAGTTCGCTCGGGTTGCACCTTGTGGATTAGGGCTTTTATCATTAAGTGTGAGTTGGGGAGGTAACATTTTGGCACCATGCCAAGGATAAAGTCCATTTCCTGAAAAACTTGACGACTACGCTTCGTGACATGTTGTGTGTTATTTTTGAAGATCTCTTTTCTCCCATGGCGACTCCATGAAGGAATGAAGCCCTTGTTCCTTATAGATTTTTGAAAGCTTTGTTGTATGTAGAGGTGAGCACATGCAACATCTTGACAACACTTTAAAGGTTCACCTTGGCAACTCCACATTTTAGTATATGGTATGAGGTATGATCATTATCCACTGCAGATTTCTATTTTCAACCTTATATAGAAGATTTAGAAGTGAAGAAAAATGGAATGGCCTTTATGGTTGGTCGATTGGTATCCTCCAATTGACTTCTCAATTATCCTGAGGTGTCCTAATGAGCTACGAAGGGTAGATTTGGGTTCTATTCCAAAATTTCATGGGTATGATGATTCAGCCACATTACACATTTCATTTTTCATGGAATTAATTTCCGATCTTAGTTTTATTCATG
The DNA here is from genome assembly GCA_010110895.2 of Picea sitchensis. Taxonomy (NCBI): domain Eukaryota; kingdom Viridiplantae; phylum Streptophyta; class Pinopsida; order Pinales; family Pinaceae; genus Picea; species Picea sitchensis. The sequence continues at coordinate 69,842 of SNQJ01S0066464.1, forward strand.
AAGATGTTGTGATGAGGTTGTCCCTAGGCACTTTAAGAGGGAATGCAATGAATTGGTTTAAAAGGCTTGTTACAAAGGAGATATCATCTTTTGCAGGTTTGATTGAGGCATTTCAAAAAAGATGGGATCCTAGCTATGAAAGGATTGAAGATCTAGTTGAAATTTGCAAACATAAAACGGTTGTGATCCAACAACTAATGCTTTGGCATGAAAGAAGCCCCTTGGATGCTCTCTTGACCGAGATTACACAAGGGTATGAGAGGTTGGTATCCTTGGAGGAATATATCAAAGGAAAGTACGGTATGGCAAATAAAGACCTTGTTAAAGAAGCACCTCATTTCCCCATTGAAGATTATGAAGAAAGTCCTCTAGTACATGAAGAAGCACCTCATATTCCCATTGAAAATCATGAAGAAGACTTTGATGAAGATGATGAGACCATGAAGCATCCATTTCTCCTCCACATGAAGACAAGGGTTTGGTAAGCTATAGTCTTTCTCAAAATTCTGAATATGATGATTTATTTATGGGTGATTTTGAGAGGGATGATTTAGAAGACAAACGCTTGAATGATAATAAGTTGGCAAATGCATTTACCTCTCCATTTGATAAAGATAAGGGCAGCCTAAAGCATGAAGTTACGGATATTACTTTTCAGCTTTTTTATCATAGTAGGGACTGTTATCGCAGAATTTGTACTTATGCCAAAGCCCCAACTAAGTAAAACAAATTGGTGTAACAACAGAATAACCCACCATTGTCACCTTAGTAGGAAATCCCCACGTTTTAGGGATGGATGAATGTTAGAATTTCAAGGGCAAACTAGACACAAAAATATCCTTTTAAAATTTCATTTATTACAGTAGTTTTAGATCAGCAATACATTCAAAAATTTCTGATGTATACCAATAACAGAAATAAAACAATGGATCTGAACATTACTAAAGAAAAACAGATATGAACATTACATTAGCAAAAACAAGAGAAACAGATCTGAACATTATATTAGCAAAAGAAAGGAACAGATCTGTACATTACCTTTGCAAAAACAAAGAACAAATTTACCTGATGTGCAGGCAGTTGTCCTCTTTTTTGTATGCTCAGAAAAAGCTATAATGGTCATGGATCAAACCCTCAAGGGTAGATCTCATCATGATCTTGTGGACAGTTTTGCCAAGAAGAACTTTAGGGTGAAACCAGAAAACTGACCAGCATGACAAACATCAAGTGAAGGGCTAAAACAAGGACATCACTGTCCAAACTAGAGGCTGAAAAGAAGCCACAAAAAAAAATTGTCCAGGACTGATGCAACAATAGACAGAAAATCAGTTTTAGGGCTGCCTCAACAGACCCTGCTTAGGGTATTAAAGGCTGTAAGAGGGAACAACATACAGGTGGCACCAGAACTGAGGCAGCAGCAGCAAGGAGATAGCGGCTGGGTGGAAGGAAGGAGAAGAGGGGGGCCACAGCCTATACCCAGCACAGAACTGCTCCAAAAGGAGGGTCGCACCACTTAAACCAGCTAGAGAGACCATCCTAAGGAGGCCGCACCACAAAACTCAGCAAGAGGACTGTCAAGGAGGAGACTGCACCCTAAAACCAGCAAGAGGGAGGATCCAAGGAGAGGGTGACACCTTAAACCAGCTAGGGAAAGCATCCAAAGAGAGGGCCGCAATCTATTCCAGCAAGAACTGTCCAAGGAGGTTGCATACCCAACCAACAAGAACAAACCAAGGAAGCTGCATACCCAACATCTGTCCAAGGAAGCCGCAGCAAGATACTCAGCAAGAAACACCAAACTGAAACAAGGAGAGGCCGCAACAAAAATCAGACCAAGTGAGATATTGGAGGAAGAATGATTGAGTGAGTGAGTGGGAGAGGTTTCTTTTTATAGTTTAGGTAGTAGGTTAGGGTTAACTAATTTAACCCTATCTTTAGGGTTAAAATAAACCCTAATAAAAATACATAAACATTAATAACAAGACAAAGTCAAAGGGGGGTTCTTCTTCAATGGCAAGATGTCCACATAAGTCTCATGATAACTTATAAGCTTTTATCATCGCAGCATAAGAAAAAAGTCAACGATGTGATCATGTCCTCCTTAACTGCTTCTAGGTCTCATGGACCATCCCAGGAGAGAAGAAGATCACACATCAACTCTGCTTGGTACTTAACCAAGAAACTACTTGGTCCCAAACCAAGATACCCCAGAACACATCTGGGGGCCCTAGATCACCACTAGGGTCTTATCCACCAAGGTACACAACCAAGGATCAATCCAAGCACGAGCAAGGATTCCCTGAAACACATCCAGGGGCCCTAGAACACATCTAGGGACTTACATCATCAAACTGCTTGGTCTTTGACCAAGAACCCCAGCAATACACTAGAGGCCCTCACTTGGGTCTTTTGCCATGGCTCTAACTGCTTGGTCCCATACCAAGAACCCTGGGAGTGTACTGGGGGCCCTAGATCTCAGCTAGGGTCTTTGCCATCCTCCCGGAGAATGGCTCTTGCAGCTGCTTAATTTTAACAATGAGGTCCAACCCAGGGAAGGCGTCCCCGGTAACCTAAAGGGCTGGGAAAGCTAAAGATTTGGTAAAGATATACCCCCCTCACTGGTTACCCAAGTCAAAGGTCTATGTCCGAGGAATTGAAGTAAAGAAAGAGAGTTTGTGACATGTGTACCTTCCTGGAACAAGAACAAGATAGCATATATAGCAATTCCAAGTACCAATATTATAGTAGAACCTCAACAGACAATAGAAAATGCAAATATGTGGTGGCTGAAGTAAAAATGCAGCAAGTTATCAGTTTACAACAGAAATTAATCTTTTGTAACAGACACAAGAAATACAACTCAGAATAGCATGAAAATACAGTGAAAACTTAGCATTCATTCAATAGATCAATTAACACTTTCTAAGAGCAATTTCTGAGCATGTTAAGCTGATATTAGATTAGTTTATGCAGCAAATTACAAGGTTTTAGATGGCTGTAGCAATGTTTTGTAACAGCAGTAACACAATTAGTAGATTTGACTAAGCTAGGGTTAGTAAGAGTTAGTAGAAGCTTAGGAGAATAGAATGTAAGAGTAGTTTGATCAATTCCTTCACAAGATAGAGCAAGTAGACAAGTGCCTTTCGGGCTATGGAGTCATTTACAACAGCAGCAAATACTTGGAGAAATAAATGATAATATAGTCTAAGGATGGAGAGATAAAGTCTTGGGGTGTTGGCACTTCAAGGCCCCAAGCTTTGAGTCAAAAAGATTGAATTTTGGCTAGAGTGCAAGCTCTTTTGGGCTCTAGCGAATTCCTCTTCTCCTTGGACACTTGAAATATATATATTTGCAACAAGCCACTAGAATAGGGCTCCTAAAGTGCTAGCACTTTGGGGTTGTAGGAACCTAATCTAGACAAGATTCTCTTGACAATTCAATAAGTAGAAAGAGCTAGAGAGGAAGGAGCACTTTATGTTCCTCTCCTAGGGTTTCAAGCAAGCAATTTCATAATCTTCAACATGAACAAGTAAATTTAACCACAAAATATTCAACGCATGACATAAAATTGCAGATTTTACTTACTTCACCAAGAATAATCTAGCATAAAAACCCTAGTTTGCAGAAATTCCGCCATAAATCAGCCAAGAAGCATCCAAAGCAAGCTCTCCAAGTGGTGCGCACTAGTAAAAGAGACCAATAATGCCACTAGGGAGAAAATTTCAGTCCTACCCACTCTTGTGAGAGGAGTGTTGTGCGTTAAAATGATTTGTCAAAGGTGTATTTATATCACCTTTTGGCCTAAAAATGTCGATGTCAAAATAGAACAGGCAACCTTACAAAATTGCCCTTAAAATTCAATATTAATAAAATTACATCAAAATATCCCTCAAAGGGTGACATCATGCCCTTCTAGGGTGACATTAGGCTCCCAAAGTGAAGCATTGGGCAAGGGAAGTGCAACATTAGGCCTCCAAAGCCCCTCCATCAAGCCACACGTGCCAAAACATCACGTCAAGTCCTCCTCCATCGAAACCCTAGTCTCCTCTATAACATTAGGAGTTGGGTAGGTGACGTCTAAGCCTCCAAAGGCAATGACCTCCTTCTTCAAGGTGCAAATGGTGATCACAAGCATGCCCCAGACGTGGGGTCTCTGCATCCATCCTTGGGCTCCAAAGCCCCATGAAGGTCCGAACAAAGTCATCTCCTCATGAATACCTGTCCATTGGGCAAGGTCCTGCAAAGACAAACAGGTACGCCCTCCACGAGTCCATAAGTCACAAGAATCATGCCAAGTAAGCCACACCTAATAATAGAACCACCCGAACATGTGCATCAAACCCCCTTTTCAAACTAAACAAATGCTCAAAGACCTTATACAATTTGTCAAATTTAGGTGTGGGAGGGGTGTCAAGGCATCCTATTGGGTCAATCAATCCCCAAGTCAAAGGTGTTTCCCAAGGAAAACCTATCTAAACCATGTATGAGTATGAGGTGGAGTGGAGTAAGACTTCTGAGCATGGGGTTCATGACATACAAGGGTTCGTATTATCTCATTTATGGGTGCCTTTGTAGAGGGTGTGTTGCCCTTCATCCACGATGCAACATTTTTCCAAGCCCATTTGCCATTAATTTATTAAAGTGTTTCCAAGTTGAAGACATGTGGAGGAGCACTTAACTAAGCAATAAAAACAAAGCCCACACACACTCTACCTTGGTTACACTTGATCATGCTTTCGCAAGTTAAAGACCATAAAGGGCACTAAAAAGGAAATCCATAGCCCACATACGCTCTACCCAGGTTGGCATGATCAATTAATTAGTTATTCATTTTACGAGTCCCTTATTTTTCTTGCGAGAAGCATTTCATTGCTCTCGTGATCCCTGGGCAAGCATCTAGAAGATTCATGATTGGCTTTTACCTTTTGCCAGCTACATTTCCCTCTAGGCCTTCAACCCCTTCTTCCCATGAAATGAGGTACAATCCCTTCTTGGGTCAGTGCACCCGAAAATCCCAAAAGATGAGGAGACGAAATGGAATAAGTATGGAAAGTGATAAGTGTGATCAAGAGTGGTACAATGACCAATGTTGCCAGAAGCGGGAGCATTGAAAGTGTCATTTTCCAAAAATCCTCGGAAGCGAAGCGTCTAGGAAGTGTCTATTATATATATATATTATGTATATATATATATATATATATATATTGCATTTTATATTCAAAAAATGGCAGAAGACCATACAAATTAGGTAGGACATATGAAAACATGCATATTTTACATCAATATAGATAGAAATGAAAATCATACCTCTGTTGAAAATCATGAAATCACTAATTTTTCACAAAACAATTTTTAAAAATGACCAGGATTTTGGCTGATTTTTATGAAAAAGCATGCAAAAACTCGTCGATCGATATTAAAAAAATCGGTGAGTAAAAAAAATGAAAAATCCCTTGGTTGAGATTAGTGAGGAGCTTTTCCTTTGGCTGACCATTTAGCCAGGAGGAGGCAGGGCGAGAGCAAAGCCATTCAACTAGCCAAGGAAGAGTTTACCATTGGGATTTTGTGGATTCAAGGATTAGATTTGTGGATTTGGCATTGGAATTTTTAGTCCATTTCAGAGTTTTTGCATTTGGAGGTAAGTAAAAAAATTTGCCCATAATTTCTCATTTTTTCACCATAGATTTTCATAGGTTTTAAATGGCAATGAGTTTTACATCTTACCAAAATAGTTTTTTTGATGGATCAAAAACCATTTTTCCATTGTTATGTGATTTTCTTTCTTGCCATGTATGCCCAAAACGTTTTTGGGATTTTCTTACCCTACGTCAATGTAAATTAGTTTACAAAACTTGTGTGTGTCTGTTGGTTAAACCAAGTTTGAATGCTAGATACATAATTGATTTATCTCCGATTTTTAAATTTTCATTTTTTTCATCAATAACACATGCTAAAAAACGATTTTTTTGCCCTAGGTTTCATATTTTTCCATATTAAAATGCAACCATTGGATCCGTGCAGGTATGGTGAGCACGATCCTCGAGGGAGATGACAACATCTCAAATGCAAGAAGCTATGTGGGAAAGCAACATTTAGGTGGGGTATCTGCGGCTAAAATGCACCACCTTGCAAAATTCGGGGAATGAGGTGGGGATTTAATGTAGAGTCAAAGCGAAGAACTTGTTGTAGAGCCACAAAAGAAATTGAAAAATTATTCAACAAACAAGCGGTACCACGGAAGCCGAAAAAAAGAAATGGCTTCAAGATCAAAGTCAAGGGGAAGCACACACACTCATGGGGCAATGGGGTGGAGTCTAGTGAGATCCACTCCTCCACCAGTCTGTAATACTACAACAACATCATCATATTTTATGCAAAGAACCGCTCGCGATTGCTGTAGTCTATCAGAATCCATGTTGAAAAAAAGGCGGACAAACTTGTGGGTAGATGCCTTCTATGGAGTGATATTCCATTGAATTTTTTCAGTAACCCATTCTATGTGTCCATGTTTGGGGTTACTAGTATTGTTGGCCTGGGGTATAAGCCCCCACTTATGAGGAGTTGAGAGGGCCCATCCTTTCAAAATGAAAAGTAGGATTACTTTTCGGAGGTTGGGGCTTAATTCATGAGTTCCACCCGGGGATGCAGTGATGTGAGATGGTTGAACTGCTGAGGTAGGACCCTTTTTTTTTTTTCAATTTCTTAGTTCCTATTGTCCGGAGGGACAATGTTTTTTAAATCTGTGGATGTATCTGCACATGTCAAGGATGCGCATTACTTTGTGATTTGTTGGATGGACCGTGAGAGGTAAGTCTGTGACATGTTGTCCAAGTCATACCGGACAATGCTGCAAATTATGTGTTTGTTGGTAGGATGCTTATGTCGAGGTATCCTACACTGTTTTGGAATCCTTGTGCCGCTCATTGCCTTGACTTGATGTTAGAGGGATATGGGAAAGCTTGATTGGATCAAGGAGACCATTGATTAAGCGAGGAGCATCCACAAATTCATACCTCTGATCATGCTTTGTGCCAACTGATGAAGGAAATTCACAGGTGACAAAGAGTTGGTGTTTCCTGCCATCACATGCTTTGCCAGTAGTTTTATTTCTCTTCGGTCTCTTTTTAATTCTAGGTGGGAATTGCAGAAAATGTTCCTTTCACCTGAGTGGAGTGCTTTATCATCTACTTGATGCCGGAGGGGGCAAACCATTATGAGGCTAGTTGCATGCCAGGAGAGCTTTTGGGATGGAATTACGAATGAGGTGTGCACCATCGGTGAACCTTTGGTAAAAGGTTCTTGGCTTGTCGTGAGGACAAACCCACCGATGGGCTATTTCTACATGTAAGGGCCATGGATAGGGCCAAAAGAGTCCACATTCGTGCTTATTATGTGTGAGGACAAGGGGGATCAAGGGCATGAGGAAAAGAAATGGCGATATGGATGGTGATTAATGGCATGGCCAGAGTGGAACAATACACTTCATCGCCCCATTCATGTTGGAGGGTTATACCTCAACCCTACATTCTCCTCTGACTAGCTTGAGTTTGATTGAGGGTTATGTCTGGCTTCTTTGAGTGTGTCCTGAGGATGGTGCCAAGTGCAGTTGAATGATTAGAGATTTCCCAAGAGTTGGAACTTTAGAAGAGGTCCATTGGCTTATTTTAGGTTTGAGATGACTACACTAAATGGCCGGGAAAGAACATAATGCCAAGTAAGTTTCTGCTTGTTTTAACTTTTAAGTTTTAATTCATTTTCAATTTCAATTTTGTCTTCTCTTATCATTTCAACTTTCTCGATTGATTTAGATACTTGGTGGCCGAGAACAAATGCTGACCACACCTATTCTCTGAAGAAGATGAGATGTGAGTGCTTAGCGGTTATGTAGCTCTTAAGTTTGTGGCGCCAAGCTGGAGTGTATTTGAAAAATACCACACCAAAAAGAAAGCAGGTTGAAATTTCAAATGAAATTTCAATTCATTATAAAATTATAAATTATTAACTTGTCATTTAAATTTTATAACACTTTATTCTAATAAATTAATTTATGATCCTCTTACAGGTTGGATACCTCAAGCCTTAATGATTTGGTCTACGTACACTACAATCTCAGGGTTTTGGGTGAAGCAGCTTGAGATAAGAATTGATGTGAAGGCCATTTCATTGGATGAAATTGACACCACTAGTCAGTGGAAGGTGGAGGTTGGGAACTGTGAGATCGCCCTTGATTGGCTAGAGGGTTGTGGTGATGATCATGGTATCTCGAGGACTTGGATGTGAGGGATGTTTGAAGGATGATATTAGGTTCCACTTGGGAGTACGCAAGTGTGCAATGAGGCCCGAGAGTCCTGATCGGAGGAGATAGGCCGGTAGCACTAGCGGGGTCCATGCCTCTGCAGGTCCCTAACTTCTAGGGGACATCTGTATTGAGGGTCTTCTAGTTATTCTAGGCAAAGTTTGAATCCAGTACTAGGTGCACATGCCTCAAGGGCACGTACTCCTATTGCTAGAGGAAAAGAAGTTTTTACAGCGATTACCTTTGCCCGTGAAAAGGGTAGAGGGAATCCATTGTTTATTTACTTCATTTCATTGTAGATGAATCATGAAGGTCATGATGATGATCATGAGACACATTTATTATATTTTTGATGACTCAAGAATCAGGACCTGATTCTACCATTTTATGTGTGTTGTATCACTAGACATCTTATATCTTATATATCAGTTTTCTTTACATATTCATGTGGCAATCTGTCTATTTGATGCTATTGTTACTTTTAAATGTTTCAAAATTTTTTAAAAATGGAATATTTTTGTATTTTTTAAGTTTGCCAATATATTGCGTTAACTTGCCGATTTTTTATAGAAACGGTATGGACCCCGGCGATTTTTTTCGCTGAGAGGGTCTTCTACTTCTTCTAGAGGACGTTTGACTCCAGTACGAGGCGCACATGCCTCAAGGGCACCTACTCCTACTACTAGAGGAAAAGCAGTTTCTACAGCAATTACCTTTGCCCGTGAAAAGGGTAGAGGGAATCCATTGTTTATTTACTTCATTTCATTGTAGATGAATCATGAGTCATGATGACGATCATGAGATACATTTATTATATTTTTTGATGACTCAAGAATCAGGACATGATTCATTTTTTATGTGTGATGTATCACTAGACATCTTATATATCTTATATATCAGTTTTCCTTCCATATTCATGTGGCAATCTGTCTATTTGATGCTATTGTTACTTTAAATGTTTCAAAAATTTTTAAAAAAAAATGAATATTTTTGTATTTTTTTTAAGTTTGCCAATATATTGCCGATGTTTTGCCGATTTTTATGAAACGATGTTTTCTGGACCCCGGCGATTTTTTCGCTGAAACGATTTTTGTAACACTAATCCATACTACATAGTTCATCAATGATTAATCATTCGAGCATCAACCATCTAGATTCTAGATTCTAGCAATTACTAAATTCTAGATTCTAGCAATTACTAAATTCTAGATTCTAGAGTCCTCCATGTCATAATCATCAAGATTGGCATCACTACCACTGCTCTCTCCTGCTCATCAAGATTGGCATCACTACCACTGCTCTCTCATAATCATCAAGATTGGCATCACTACCACTGCTCTCTCACAACCAGAAGAGCTACATGTCTGGCTAAGCACCTGAATTGCCATCTTCTGTAGAATAGGTGTGCATGCGCCATAGTTTTGTCACCAAGTATCTACAACGAATTAGAGAAAGTTGAAACATAAGAGAAGACGATGGCAATTCAAGTGCTTAGCCAGGCATGTAGCTCTTCTGGTTGTAAGCGCAACTGGAGTGTATTTGAAAAAATACACACCAAAAAACGCAACAGGTTAGAGAATTTCAAATTCATTATAAAATTATAAATTATTAACTTGTCATTTAAATTTTATGCTCCTTTACATTCTAATAAATTAATTTATGATCCTCTTACAGGTTGGATACCTCACACCTTAATG
>SNQJ01S0066465.1:10260-44520 GCA_010110895.2 Picea sitchensis
TTTTCTAAAAAAGACCATTATCCTGGTTCGGTATCCAGATGATGATAATTCCACTCACTAGAGTGTAACTTAAGTGAACAACATGGCTCGTGATGAGACCTCTTGTCCTTTGACAAAAAGAGAATGTCAAAGGCCATTGCCCTGGTGTGGTAGCCATAGTGGGAATGTCACTTAGGTTATTATCCTATGATCCTGGTAGGTTGGCTCGTGATGAGACCCCCTATTCTTTGTGGAAAAAGAAAGAAATTCTATTGATTTATTATATTATTGTATGAAGGGAGGATCATCTACTCCTTAAGAGTAAGGGATGGCATAAAGAAGTGTAAGGATGCCAAGTAAACATGTGTCACAGATTCCTTATTAGTTATAAACACGAGGTATCATTTAAGTGTAATATATAAGGGAAAAGAAACGAATTATGGTGGTTATAGATTATGAACAAGGTTTAAGATATTTTGAAGGAAGTGATCCAAAAAGAATTTTGATAAGGTATGGGAGAATGTCCACAAAATAATGATGGATCGTTAGAAATAATGTTGATGAAAAATTGTTTTGGTGAAAGTTGTACCCAAAAAGAAAGGTTTAGTGTTTTATCGGCAAGGAAGGAATGAAAAAATGAACAATAGGTGTACAAAAAAAAGAATAGCAATTGTTTTTTTCAAAGAAATAGTAGGCGCGCAAAAGGAACAACAATTGTTCTGTTCAAAGGAACAACAGGCGCGCAAAAGGAACAACAATTGTTCCATTCAAAGGAACAACGGGCACGCAAAAGAAACAACAATTTTTTCCATTCAAAGGAATAGCAGGCGTGCAAAAGGAACAACAATTGTTCCGTTCAAACCATCTGAATTTGTAGAAACCTGGTATGTATTTTGCTTGAATTCAAGGTTGATTCCTCATCAACTGAGTTCATTTATGAGTTGGTTTATTTCAAAATTAAGTAATGGATGGTTTGTTAATGTTATAAATTTCATTATAGTTGCCCAATTGCCGCTACTAAATCATGATATATTCATTTCTCTGCAGAAGATAGGGTATGGGTACGACGAAGTGGGAGTTCAGAACAGAAAAGGGTGCTAATTGAGTTCATCATAGTTATCCTCCCTAGTTTTGATTTTCTGGAATGACTGTCGAAAATAAAAAACTAAAAAAAATTATATACAGTATATACAGTGTCAGTAGATTTCAATATTTATGGAGTTAGGGTGGCTGGATTACCTTCCCAGCCAGTCAAAATTTGAACGATAGGGTCCTTACTTACCTCCTGGTAGAAAGATTCTTTTGACGACGGTCGATGATAGAGTCGGAGCCGGTGTCCATTGACCCTAAATGGAGATCCAGACCTGTCGATGGTGCTTAACGTAACTGTGCCATTATCATGGACTTCACTGATTTCATATGGTCCTAGCCATCGTGTCTGTAATTTTCCCGAAAAATCCTGAAATATGGAATCATAGAGGAGCGCCCTATCTCCTTTTTTAAATAGTTTTTTCTTTATATGCTTATCGTGCCAGGTCAATCTATGTTGATAAATAATGGTTGTGCACTCTACGGGAGACAGGCGTGCTTCATCCAATTCGTTGAGTTGTTGAAGGTGCTATTTATGTGCTTTTGTAAGATCCAGTCTGATTTCCTAGGCCATCCTTAGAGTCTTGATTTCAAACTCGATTGGGAAGATGGGTTCTTTGCCATAGACTAAATGGTAAGGAGAGTAGCCAATGGTATTACGCCATGTTGTGCGCTAAGCCCATAAGGTGTTTGGGAGCTCAGAAGCCCAATTCTGTTTGTTTGTTGAGACAGTCTTTGTCAAGTTTCCCTCCAGGACTTTGTTGGTGCTTTCCACTTTCCCATTTGCTTGTGGATGATACAGAGAAGTAATTATGTGTTTGATATGATAATTATCCAGGGTGGTGGTGATTCTATGAGCTATAAATTGTGACCCCCCATCAGTAATTATCTCTCTTGGTAGTCCATAGCATACGAATAATTTGAAAAGAAGTTTGATGACTACTTCTTCTATTGCATTTGGCAAGGCTTCTGCCTCTACCCATTTAGTCATGTAGTCTGTTGCGACTAGAATATAGGCCTTCTAATTTGAATTTGGGTTGAAGGGGCCAACAAAGTCTAGTGCCCATCTCTCAAATAGTTGCACGACTACTTGTGCTTTCAAAGTCATTTCATCAGCCTGACCTGGTTTTCCCATCTGTTGACAACTATCGTAGGTTTGGACACATTTCTTCGCATCTCTGAATATTGAGGGCCAATAATAGCCCATCTGCAGAATTTTGTGTCCAGTCCCGCAGTCTACAAAGTGCCCACCATAGGGCTCATCATGTCCAACTTTTAATATGTCATAGATTTTGTCATCTCGTATGCATCTGCGTATTTGGAGATCAACTCCTGTATGGAAGAGATATCCGTTGATCCAAGCGAATCATGCGCTACACTGGATGATCAAATTTCTTTATTTCGATGAAAGATGTGTTGGTAATATTCCTGTTGCCAGGTAATTTTCCACGTTATCATACCAAGGTGGCTTTTTAGTAATGACAAACAGATGCTCATCTAGAAATTGGTCTTCGAATGTTAAGGAGTCATCTATTTTGGGTATGCGGGATAGGAAGTCTGCGACAAGGTTTTATCTCCCGGTTCGATCTTTGATGGTGATATCAAATTCCTGCAATAATAACAACCATCGAGTGACCCGTCCATTAGTAATTGGTTTATTAGCTAGATATTTGATAGCAGAATGATCAGTATACAGAATGATCGGATAGCCTGTTATATAATGACGAAATTTATTGATGGCATGTATAACAGCTAAAAATTCTTTCTCTGTTACTGTATAATTAAGTTCAGTTGGGTTAAGATTCTTGATAATAAAATAAATTGTGTAAGGTTTCTTCTCCTCCTCTTGTCCAAGGAAAGTGCCTATGGCAATATCTGATGCATCGGTGGAGATGTGGAATGGTGTTTTCCAATTTGGCCCCCTCAACATCGGTGTTGTTGAGATCAACATTTTGAGTCCTGCAAATGCCACATCACACTTGTCAGACCACTGAAATTCTACATTACCAGTCAAAGCATGTAAAGGTGCAGTGGTTTTTGCAAAATTTTCCATAAACCTACGATAGTATCCTGAAGCACCAAGGAGACTATGTACCTCAGTTTGTGTGTGTGGTGTGGGTAGATTAAGGATTACCTCTATCTTTGTTGGGTCTACCCTAATTCCATCTACAGAGATATAATACCCTAGTACCACACCTTCTATCATCATCATGTGACACTTTTCATGGCTTAAACATAAACTGGTCACGATACATTATTCTAGTAGTTTCTCCAGGTTATTCAGTGCTTGATCGAAGTCATCGCCATAAGGAGTGAAATCATCCATATAGACTTCAATTCCTTCATTGATCAGATCGTTGAATATGCTCAGGATGGCCCTTTGAAAGGTGGTTGGAGCATTACAAAGTCCAAATGGTAATACTCTGTAAGCAAAAGTGCCCCAAGGACATGTGAATGTGGTTTTATCTTGATCTTCTAGGGTGATCTGAATCTGATTGTACCAACTAAAAGCATCTAGGAAAGAAAATAATTTCTTTCCTGCCAAAGTATCCAAGACCTAGTCAGTGAAAGGCAAAGGGAAGTGGTATTTTTGAGTGGCTTTGTTAAGTTCCCTGTAGCCAACACAGATGCGCCATTTCCCATTTTTCTTTGGGACGATCACTAGTGGGAAAACCCATCGACTATTTGAAATGGGATATATAAAATTTATGTCCAACAGTTTTTGTAATTCTTCTTTAATGATATCCCTGAGGTGAGGATTTAATCTTCTCTGTGGCTGGCAGATAGGTCGGGCTTCTTTTTCAACATAAATGTGGTGTGTATAGAGTTGTGGATCAATACCTTTCATATCAGAATATTCCCATGCAAAAGCTTGTTGGTATTTGGAGAGGACATGAATTAACTTTTGTTGTTGTTGTTCATCTAAATTGGCTTTGATGTTTAGAGGCCTCACGGGTGTGATCTCGACGGGTTTTCTATTATGAACGGCCGTAGTTGGAATTTTTTGTTCCATTAAATCTTCCAATAGGTCCCCCTGTGCTTCACAGTCTAGAACAACTTGGAGCATCTGGCAGGCTGGGTTGCTCATGGTGGCCGGATTATTGATAAACCCACTGATTATGTCATCCTCTAACTAATTTTTAAGTTTGAGGGCTTCTTCCTGCATAAGAGGGGATTGTAAATCCCTATCTGGGTATCGTGGTGGTGGCAATTGTGGATATACAAAAGTTGGACTAGGTTTAGTAGGAGGATATAAAATGAGGTTCTTCATGATACCCCCTCTAGTGATTGTCATATTTCTTGTTCAACATCCTATGTACGCATCTGTTGTTGTAAGACATGGCCTGCCCAGTATCAATGGATGCCCTTCAAGTCCACCTTTTGGATTGATGATGAGGAAGTCCGCCAAATATTCCCAAGAGTCGATGGAGATGGCTATATCATGTAATGTGGCAACTGGTCGAACTATCAATCGATCTGCCAATTGCAGCATTATTGTTGTGGGTTTGAAAGAGTTAAAACCTAGGGTATTGCAAGTTTCCATAGCTAGGATGTTGATGGTTGCTCCCAAATCAACTAGTGTATTGGGAAAAGAGCAGCCCTGGATCTGAATTGTTACTATGGGATTCCCCGGATCTGCATATTTAACTGGTTCTTGTCTACCTAAAATTAGATCAGATAAGGCTCCTACCATGTGGACTGTTGATGATGGATTTTTAATTTTTCTGACGAGTTTTCCCCCAAATAGCTCTTTGATTGTTTTTGCATAGATGGGGATGTACTGAAGAGCTTGCAGGAGTGGAATCTTGATATATAAATTCTTAAGTTCCCCTACAAGGTCGAAGTTGGGATATACGGTCAGTTTTTCTATCATCAATCCTTTGGGGAATGGAGGGGAGGGTGTTGTACCCTTATCAGGATCTTGTGATTCGACTGTGTCTCCCCCCCGCTTGATTTCTTCTATTATTTTCATAGTCGGAGGTGTTATTGTTGGTTATTTCTCTCGACCTTAATCATAGTTCGCTGCACCCTACCAAGTTGATCTCTCCTTCTCCATTTTCCATAATCTGGATGAGCTAAGTTGGTTTGTTATTTGGATTTGGGTGAGGCTGGGATGGTAGTTGAGGGCGCAATTGGGATTGTGGATTTTGGGACAATTGAAGTGGGGCTTGTAACGTAGGCTAAGTTTGAGGGGCCATCCCCATGGGTTGATTTTTTATCCCCACGGGGCGTTGCCAATTCTGATTCCAATTTGGGTTTTGGGCAGTCATGTTGGGCCACTATGAAGGGTAAATGTTGTTATTGGAGTTTTTCTAGGATGAGGTGGGATATTGTGAGTTAGGCCAGGTAGAAGTTGTAGTTGGTTGATTCTGCCAAGCAGGGATTGCAGTGGGCTAGTTTTGCCAAGTGGGATTTGTAGGTGTATATTGTTGGGGTTGCCAGTTTTGATTAGTAAACGGTTGACCCTACCATGTGCTACCACGAGCTTGCTGGTTATACTACTCGAGGAAGAAAGAGAAAGGGTCCTGCAATGTATTTGGGGGCCGATTCTACCATTGAAGACACTGAGCCATTAGATATAATGGTTTTGTTTCTTCTTTTGCTTCCCTAAAGACAGCTTTTAGTCTAGGAAGTGATGGGCATTGTTCTGTATCGTGATCCTTGGCGTAGATAGCACAAACCCAGACTGCATCCAAAGGGAAATCCCTTGGGCCATGTTTCCTTTTGCACCTGTGGCAAAATATGGCTAACGTTTGTTCTGCTTCTATTTTTTTTTGTTTTCCCTACAACACATCGAATTGTGTAGTCAGAGTGCTCATAATGTATGTTTTAAAGTTTTCTAAGAGATTACCAACTTCAGCTCGAGTAACGCCCCCACTAGTAATATTGCTATTTCTGGTGAAGGGGGTACGTATCCCTGATCTGGTCCATGAACTTCCTCTTGAGCACCTGATGCACAACAGGACAATGTCATCATAAGTTTCTTGATAAATATCACCTTTCCCCATTAAATTCAACGTTTCTACCCATTCATCTTTCATACCTTTAATCAAAGTTTCCTTAAGTACTTCCCCTGGTAGCGTACCATAGGGTGATCTTTGTAAATTATATTGAAATCTCTCTACATATTCTTCTAATGATTCATTTTCTTTTGCAGTCATTTGAAAGATTTCATCTTTTAAGTCTTTGGTTCTACAATAATCCTGATATTTTGTCAAGAAGGCTTGTTTCATTTCATCCCATGAGTTTATAGTTCCTCCTCCTAATCCCATGAACCAGCGTAGAGCTGCTCCTTTCAAAGTGGAGGGGAACAATTTTAATTTTTGGGGTTCAGAGGTGTAATCATATCCTCTACATAGGACATCAAATTCAAATAAGAATGCGTCTGGATATTCTAAGATTAATCCATGAAAGGTTGGTAGGTTTTGTAGGGGAATAGCCTTCAAGGGGGGATTGGCAATTGGATCAACTATCGGATATTCCAAAGTGGAAGTCTGGGGATGTTGTGGATTTGGTTGTGCCATTTGATCGAAAATATGCCAGAAATATTTAGGGATTTCTTGATCCGGATATTTTATTTGAATTGATTGGTTATCTGGTCTTCTAGGGGATCTGATTGCACTCCCTCTGTCTAGAATTTCAAGTATACCTTCTTCTTTTGCAGGAGATTCAGGATTGGGTGGTGGGTCTGTCTTAGTTATCCCACTAGTTTCTCCTTCTCCTTCCTCTAGGCTACAAGAGTTTCCCTCTCCTAAAGGGTTGAGGGGTAGAATATCTGTGATCTAAAAACTTAGCTCAGTCCCTTCAGTTTTGCTATGAATCTCGGCATGGGCTACAGTTGGTGAAGCTACCACCTAAGGGATTCAGGTGGATCCTTTTCTATGTCCAACCGAGGCTTGAGATTTTTCTTTTCGAATGATGTCGTCTATGAAAGTACTTCTTCCAGGGAGCACCGAGCCCTGGGGTTTGGTAATTTTTGGTGGAGGTTTTGGTTTTTCAAGATATTTCTTCTTAGTCATACACACTTCACACAACAAAAAGGAAAAAAAAACACCTATGTAACCTCTTAATGCATCAGCTGGAGGTAGGCGCTGGTATAAGCATCTTACTTATTGCCTACATAGGTTCTTACCTTCCATATTCAATACCTCATCCTCCAGAGGCACAATCTATGCTACCTTTGACATTCTTCCCCGACAACGGCACCAAAATGTTGAGCTCTAAAGATGTCTAAAAACAACCTTAGTTTAACATTAATTTATCAACCCGAGGATTCATCTTTTATCTCAAAGAATATTGGCAAAGTCTATGCAGATAGCTTATAGAGGCTAAAATCGTGTAGCGAAAGCAGATTTGAGTTTGTCAATAATCAAGTTCCTCAAACATTCATTAAAGATTCTAGGGATTGACATCTAAAGCTATGCAAAAGGAAAGGAACTAGCTAATCTATTGAATTCATTCTAAGAGCAGTAATTGAATCTAGATAAAGACTTGCAGGAATTGCTATCATTATGAATCAAAATTGTTGAAAAGAAAAAGGTGAATTACTCCATCTATGGAAAGGAAGAGAGACTGTAATCTAACTGAAAAGAGACAACAATCATATTTCTATTGAAAGGAACAACAACTATATTCTAGCGGAAAGGAACAGCAAATGTAAACTAATGAAAGGAACAACAAATGTAAACTTATGAAAGGAACAACAAAAGTGAACATATGAGGAACCTTCATGCATTGAATCTCAGTAATGGGAATTGGAACAATAATCATTCAATACTTCAGGGAATATCTATTTCTTGAAATTGACATGAAACCATCAACACGCTTATGTGTTTGTTAACTACTATAAAGGAAAATTGAATCACAAGACAAAATTTGAGCTAATACAATTACAGATCGAATAGTAGCTCCTTCAGACTGGGCCCTCGGTCCTTAGAAGCACTATTATTAAAAAATCAGTATATAAAAATGGAAAAATTGCTCGAGGCTTCTATTGATTTCATAGCTGGTACAACATTTTTCACAAAAACTACTAACGCATAGCAATTCTATATTCTCTATTCTTGAGTGCAAAATCTCTCTTTTTTAGGATCTACTTTCCCCTTATATGTTACAATAATCTGGGTAAATTAAGTTATCCTTAGGATCAAGAGATCCTCGGGATTGCTTTACTATTACAATGAGTAACTCAATTATCTTTAAAATTGCTTTGCACCATAAAGTCTTCAACCTCCAATAGCTTGCGCATCTTCAAGATTCCCCTTGATATCTTGGGTTCGACAATATTTAACCAATACTGCAATAAAGCCAGACAATTCCAATCATATTTAGAATCTATGTAATATAATCTCCAACAATCAACGCTAAAGGGTATATTATTAATTTTCTATTCTATTTACTTCTAAATAACTGAAAAGTCAATCAAAATAATATCATGAAATGTGGGAAAAAGGAAGATATTTATACCTTTTTCATAACCTAACACCAGATATGTATGATTGATGTTTTGTGATGGTTTTAAGCTTAATTCAGTTTGATTTGATGAATACAAGAAGCTAATGCGTGATCTGTGTGTCACAGGGAAAAATTGCATGGCTTTTTTTCATTATTTAGCTCATCCAGTACTCCATCTAACACTGCGTCCGATACTCCATCCGACACTGCGTCAGGAACTCCATCCAGCACTAAAATCGTGGGTGAGTTGGCGGTTATTATATCGATGGCCTGTGATGGGCGAATCAGTGACATGGATTTAGTTCACGCTCGTGGCCTCCAGCTACTGAGATCTTGACATCTTGGATTGAGTTGTTATGTCGAGCATTGAGTGGCGCGTTTGGTTTCTAGAAGCCATGGGCAGTTAAAACGCATTTAATAGAATTTGTTGTTTTTAGAGGAGACCGACCCTTCTAGTAGTCGACCTCTCAAATTGTAACTGTATAAATACCACAATAGTGGTTAGACAAATTAGCAAGGATTGTTAAGACTTGCCAGAAATTGCTATAATCATTTTTTGTTGTGTAATTTCCACAGACTTGTGAAAAACTGTGTTTTTAATTTAAATGCCAGAAGCATGTTGATTCAGCTCATGATTCGTTGTTGAGAAGTAACCACGACCTACTGGGGTGCCCACGAGTGTCTGGGTGAATAGTTAGATAGTTAGTTTATGCAATTGCCATTTCTTTCATTTTCCTGTATATGTGTTTTTATCATTTTTACATGCTATGTATTTGTTGTTCATAATTTAATTGTTTCAAATTCCTTTTTCCAGGTTGCTTGTAAAGGATAGTTGTTAATATGTTGTGTCTTTTTAATTAATTATTCAATAGCTTGCAAGATTAGCTACTAACTGTGTTGTGTGATTAAATTCTAGTTTGAATTTCTGCAGATTGAAGTAGAATAGTTAGAACAGAGTATTGAGTAAAACGGAGTATTGAATTAATGCAAAATATAAAGTTTCCTTGGCAAAGTTTCGATGGATGAGTAGTTGCTAATTTTCATTTTAATTCTCAGTTTCTTTATCTAGCTTCTTATTTAGTTTGCTCATCAATTTTCCTATCATATGCTGAGATAGAAGTAGAATTTGAATTATATTTTATTGAGTATTTCAATTTGCAATTTGAATTGTTAATAGTAGGGTTAGTTTAGTTTATTTCATGAAATTTCCATTCTAGATCTAGATTGCAATTTTAATTCAAAGTTTGAGTTTAAGTTAACTTTTTAGTTATAGGTCTCTAATCGTGTGAATTTGCTTACATTAGCATAAGAGTGCATTTGAATTAAATAGAATAATGCTTTCTTATCGTTGATGATTAATGCACAAATTGAAAGATCACATGGATTTTCAGGATAGTTGATATTTCTTCTATGATGGCTAAGCTCTCGTTAGATTGCTTGATTCATACCTTTCATTTATCCATAGAAGTTAATATTGGAATTATTCCTCTCGAGCTATCACTAATTGTTAGATGCCATCGTGATGTCATAATACACCGAAGACATAATCATCATCATTATATTTGAAGTTCTCTTGTTATTGTAGATTAATGAGTAGTTGTTGATTAATCTTTGAATATTGTCATGATGCTTTCAATTCAATAGGTTAAGATTTTCTTTTGTAGATTAGAACTAATTATGAAGTTTATCTTAAGGATAGAGTTCAATTTCTTAATAGTTTGATTAGTTACCTGTTGAGTAGTTTTCATTAAGTTTACTTGCTGCATAAGTTTTCATAGGTTAGTTATTTGATTGCTTATTTGCTTACTTGTTGCTGCTCATTAATTTGAATAGATTGATTAGATTAGTTTGTTGTTGTTATTGTTCATTAAGTTGAATAGATTAAATAGATGGATTGCTTTTTCCCATTAGATTAATTAAGTTAACTTGTTCATTTTCATTTACTTCTTTAGGACAATCCATCGATCCATTGTTCAAAAGTTACTTAGGGTAAATAGTTTATGTTCCTTGAAAGGGTTTGCTCATTGATAGTATTTGCTTGAGTAGATTAGCTCTCAGATAGACCATTTACTTAGTTAGACTATACTACCTCTAGCTCTTCTTCCTTGGCACATATAGTGATACAACTCTAAGTTTACTTACTCTGGGTTGACAATTTAATTAAGGGTTTTTTAGTGCATATAGAACACCCATCATTTTGGTGTCGTTGTTGGGGAGTTGTCTCAAGGTAGGAGATAGATTATTTCTAAACTTTAGAATTATATTGGTGGTAGGGGAACTTTAAGATGAGAGGTAAGAACCTACGCATATGTTATAGTAGGTTCCCCCAAACCCAATGATAGTTTTTCTTTTTTGTTTTTTTTCATGAACAGACCTAGGGACCCAAAAGGTAGATACATTAAATCTAAATCAGAACTTTCAACCAAGGTTCCTTTCGACCTTTTTGGGGGAAGAAACATTCCACTCATAAACTCTGTAGACCGATACCGAAAAACATGAGCTAGCTCAACCCAAAGGGCTAAAGTAGTCTCTGAAAATACTAAGACAGGGAGCACTATAGAACATAAATTTGAACCATCAGTAGTAGTGGGACAGGAGGAAATACCACTCGAACCTTTTGCGGAACCAAACATAACAACCTTTGTTTTCTTACCACCATCAGGAGATCCTAACTTTGAAGACATCATAGACCCTGAACAGGTGAATACCTTGTTTGGTAGTTCAGCCAATATAATTGTCTCTCAAATTAATACAGAAACTTTGGCACCAATAATCTCAACCGAATCGAGTAGAGTCCCGGACATCCAAGCAGTAGGAAGACCTTTCCATCAGAGGGATACCTTTCCTAGACAAGAAGCTTGGGATACTTTGTTCTCTTCAAGGATAAAACCACCTAGGTACTCTCTTTTTGGAAACCAAACCAGTATGGATGATCAGGAGGATCACAACAATGTAAGACATGAGGAGGGAGAAGAAGCTGGAAACCAAACCAAAACTACCTTTCGATTTCCAATTTTGGACACCACACCGAATGTCAATATGAAAAATAGTCCCCTCTCAGCACTACCCAACTTTTACAGTAAAAGTAGTGAAGACCTGGATACCTTCCTATTTTAGTTCAACATCTTGTGTAGGAGATAAAACTACTTACAAGATGCCCAGAAACTAAAACTCTTTCCTACCACTCTCAAGGACTCTTCTCTAAGATGGTTCATGGGGTTGGGAGAGTCCAGTATTAGGTATTGGGAAGCCATGAAAGATATATTTCTTAAAAAATACCAAAACTATTGCAAGACCAAGGAGTCTCATAACAATATTTTCAAAGTCCAATAGTTAGAATACGAGAATCTCGAGGATTATATGGAACGATTTACTTATATCTCCCAGAAATCAAAATACCATGACATTCCAGATGATGCAGTTAGGGATCTTTTCCTTAAGGGAATTTTAGAGGAATACCTAGAGAAACTTAACCTGATGGCATCAAGTGACATCTCCCATAAACCATTTGTCGAAATCTGTGAAATGTGTAAAAATTACTCAAGGAGCAGAGATAAAACAGGAAAGAATGTTCGGGACCCTTATAATAGAAACTTAAAACTAGTTAGTTCAGGTGGTATCACAAGAGAAGAGATAGGGAACCTTTTAGAAAACTTCAAAACAAATATCTTAATCACAATAGGTTCCCAGTTTGACACACTAAAAATTAAAAAGAAACGGGAGGAGGAAAATGCAGTAATGAGCATATATTGCCCAAGATGCAGAAGGAAGCATTCCTCAAGGAAATGCCCATTAGATAACATTTCAGTTTGTGGATTCTACACGGAGGACCACTCAACTGAAAAATGTCCATCATTACTCAGTTTTTTATCCATATATAGGACTGGGGAACCTAGGGAGTCCTCTTATGCTCCTAGGAGGCCATGGTATCCTAGGAACCAGCCTACATACCCAGATCTACAACCTCAAGTTCCACCCTTTTATCAACAACCACAAAAGTGGAACTCACCAAGTTGGAAAAACTGGTCTACATAGTACCAACATCCTTGGCTTCAAGGATGGAGAGGAGGGCATAACCAAGGAATCCCTCAAGCTCCACCTGTCCCTATGCCTAAACATCCTTACCCTCAGTATCCACCGAACATTCCGCAGCTTCTGCCAGGTTTTGTTCCACAACCTTTACCTCTTATTCCACAACAACAACCGCAACAATATCAGAATGCAAGCTCCCCAAGACCAACATTATTACTGGCACAACCAGTTCCCAATCCAAATAATAAGCACACTCAACCTCTTCACAATATTGAGATGCAGGCCTTCCCATCAATGTTATTATTGTTACTACCTTGGAGGAATTATAGTTAAAACCTCTTCTTAGACCTACCCCAATGATTTTGGAATTAGCAGATAAGACCAGGGCTATACCTGAAGGAATTTTGGATGATATCATAGTTACTTTAGCCTCCTGGGAGTACCCAGTAGACTTCCTTGTCATCCACTCAAAGGATCCTACTGTTACACCTCAAAATTACTCACTTCGCAAGTGTCGCAAGTGTCGTCATTAGTGTAACAAGTGTCGCATCTTGACAGCAAGTGTATAAGTGTTGCTGACATCATACTGCCTTCTTGCCTATGCCATGCCTCCAACAACATGACAGGGACACTTAGGACACCTCAAAGATTAGTTGTGAAGAGGAGGAATCAGTCTACTAGAAATGCAAGTCTCTTGTTGTTGGGAGGACCACTAAAAATTGAGTTTTAGGGAGGATCGCTCCCCTATAATTTATTAGGGAGCATTATAACGCTCTGTCCACCCTTCTGGGGGAGCGTTATAACACCAACGCTTGCTTTCCTTCTCTTGGGGAGTGCTATAATTCTCTGATGCCCCTTTTGGGAGAGCGCTACCTATTCTAGGTGAAAATTGGTTTGTTGAGAAGAATGAGGGAAAGATCCCCTCAATATCTGAAGATAGATGGATTTGAATCCTTGGTCAAGCCATGATCTTAGGGTAGATCCATAACTAGAGGAGGAAAATCCTCAACTTACCCCAAATATATCTCTAGTAGATGGGCCTCTCCAAGCCTATTTAAACAAGCCTTCTCATGGTGAAAGGGATGGGAAAAAGTATTGTGAAGCATCCAACCTATGATCTCATGAAGAAGGTGTCTTTTCGAAAATAAACATTTAGTGTGTAGACTATTTGAGCAAGGGTTCAGATGAGGAAGCTTTGGTGAAGCTGCTACACTCACATCTGTGGCTGTAAGCATTCTTTGTTTTGTTCTCTTTAATATAATATGCTTGGCTTGTTTCTTTCAAATCTGTGTTTGATCTCACATGAATTTGTCTCTAATAGATATATCTATTTCAAACTAATCTCAGTAGAGTAGGAAGTTGTTTGTACTCTTGTTTGTCTACAGGGCTTATCGAGGAGTTCAAGATTGGAGCTCAACTCGGACCGTGCAGGGATGAACACCTGTAAAAGGTACTTGTTTTCTCCTTCCTCCTCACACATTAGTTTATCTAGATCTAAAAGGAAGTCAATGTCCATGATAAGCATCTTTTGTCTTAAGAGTTAAGAGTCTAGCTCTCAAGAGGAGATCTACCTGTCTGCAGGGAGATTTTCCTTCAACAGAAATTGGCGACTCCACTAGGGAATGAATCAAAACTTTCAGTTTTGTTTTTCCTCAAAGACATTGTTTTACCCTTTTTTCTTTTTATACCTTGTTCACCACATATGTTTGATTTCATATGCTGATTGACTCTTTACCCCATCACATTCATCTTGATTGCCAAAGTTTGACTGAAATTTTGGGGTTTTTGGACAATTTTGTGAGTTGTGGAAGCCCAGCGCTCCCCTACCTTGTTAGCAGGGTTCCAGCACTCCCCTTTGGTCTTAGACAGAGCATTATAACACTCTGGTGCCCCTTAGACCAGAGCGCCAACCTCTCTTTGCAAAAAATCCTTTCTAGAATTACATTTTCTGAGATCCAATCTTTGTTTTTCACTTATTGAGATTCTTTGTGATTCAATGCTTCTTCCTATTGACCTTTGACATCCTTCCTTCTGAGAAATAAGAACTTTGTTGTTCAGATTTTGTGGCCTTCATCTTTTTTTTGAGTTTTTCTGCTGTTGAGAACTTGGAATTAATCCACTACTACTTTCTTCTCTCTTATCCGACTGAGCAGGAACCCTGGTGAAGGGCATCATAAATCTGTGAATCATCTCATTTGGTCCTTCAAGGTCATTGTTCTTAAACATCTCTCTTTTGTGTGAATTGTTTGATTTTCTTTGTTATCTTTTGTTTTCTCTTTGCTTCTTGTTTCAATCATAGCAAGAGGGTGTGTTGTTTGTGCGAAATCCACTTATGCTTGTCTGTATCTCCTTGATCTGAAAGAGTAGTTGGCAGGAGAATTTTTTGCATTGAATTAATCATCATTCACATACAAATGACAACGATACATATTAGTGATTGGTTTTCATATTAGAAGGCATTTTTGAATTTTTTTAGCACTGCATCGAATTCGATTGAGAACCAATTGATTGAGGATATTCATATTAGTGTTTGATAGTGAAAACAACTCTTTCTCTTTCCCTTAATTAGGCATTCATTGAAAAGAAATGATTGCTTATCATCTTTCATGCATTTTTTTGGGGGAATTTGAGTCATCATTCCATCAGTTTCACTTTCATACACCCTTTGAGTAAAGAACAGTTGTCAAACAAACGCTAATTAAAAATTATCTAGAACACTTTTGTTTTTAGGATCTTCCACCAAGAGTAGACTAGGGTTAGCACTTTGGATTAGGCTATGAGTACAACTCTCCAAATTTTTCAAAACAAACATTAGTATCCTGAGCTAGGGAGAGTCAAATCCAATTGTCATATTGGTTTTCTGGGATACCCCTCTCACACAGGGGTTACGCACGAGGTTGCATTTGGGTGAATTACGCAGATTATCCCTCCGTGGTTCAACTATTTGTAGTGGTAGGATCATATATTGGGGGTCACTTGAAGGTATACCCACGTTTATGTGTGGTAGCCTCTCGGGTTGATTTCGGACTTGTTATCCTGCCCATACGTTTCGGATCGGACTGTCGACTGTACCTGCCCAGGGACTCACTGCAAATTGGTGTCTTTAGTTGCCATAATATTTAGGTACTTACACAAGGTGATGGTGAAGGGAAGTTTCACTGTACCTGGAATAGACATTGGTCAAACTCACTCGGGCTCCTTGGAGGGTAAATCCACAATTACTGCATGGAAGCTTGGACCAAGGTGAAAGTCCATTAAGCAGGTCACCATTGTAACTATTCCACCATATCCTAGCCCCTTCTCGACTTGATCACATGACGTTGGATTTCATCACCAACTAGTATGATCATCGAGAGAAGTTTTGTTTGCCTGGTTGATTCCTATATTTTATTAGCGTATGTTGTTTCTTTTTTATTAGTTGGCCCTAGTTTTTTAGTGTGTTCTGTTATTCTCCACAATTGAGCATGTAGATGATAAATGTCTTCGTCGATCACGTAGGATGCAAGGGCTTCCTCTGGAAGGCTATCAACCCTTACTTCCTATCCCTCCAGAAGACAACTACCATAGAGAGGTATAAAATCAATCCGACAATGGAAGTGTTATTTCTCCTCCGTTAGATAACTCAGAAGGCGCTTTGGTTACAGTTGAAAATACCACTACATTTGTGTCAATAACCCATATAGAACCAATTTTAGTTCGTTTAGACTCCCTTGGGAACGTCATAGACGAAGAGGTCCCACGATTACCGGAGAGGATTTTTACCGAAACATATATGGGATCCACAGAACCAATATTTGGTGATGAGTATAGGACTCTCGTTCGTCCTAGCACAACAGTAGATACCAATCCCACACCTGCTCATTCTGTATGGAGGACTTCATCGGGACACGATCTCTATGAACATTTCGAATCTTTTCGACAACCCTTTCATCCTCATGACCCTCCTAGTGAAACAGGACCATCTGGTCAAACCATGAATCACCCAGTCGATCAGGTTATTAACCCTACTATTACACCAGCACAAGTCCATCCTAATGCTGGACTCATCACCTCTACTCATCTCCAAAGTACTTCAATCTCTACCCTCGTTTCTAAAAGCTTTTACTCTATAGCTCCACATGTTCCACATGATCCTGTTGGGACAACTTATCACCTGAGAATGCAGACCCCTGTTGGCCAAACACAACCAGCCGGAGGGAAACCACCATATAACGAACCTTTCCCTCCTGGAGGACCACCTTTCCATGGCAGGCCTACCCCTCCCGGGGGACAGCCCCCCTTTTCATGCTCCTCCTAGAGGGCACCCTCTGTTTGCCAATCATATCCCGGTTCTAAATCCACCACTGGCAGGGGGGAAACCTTCATTTACTGGAAACCCTTCACAATCCTGGGGAGTATCTTCAGGATGCACTTTCATTCAACCACACGTTGGCGGGAACTCATCTCATAATCCACTAGGCAGGGTATCAAATCCTATTCCTTTCGGAACATCTTACAGACAACCTTATCCAGGCGACCTCCCAAACACCACTCGAAGTTATCCGAGACCACAATCTTATCCTCCTCATGGGACTAATGTGTATCCACCTCCGAGATCTACTCCTTACCATTCTCAAGGGAAGAATGTTTATCCTCCTCATGGGTAAGCAAATCACCAGGCTTATAATGCTCAAAACCCACCGGGTTATGCAAATGTTTCTCATCCACCATTGAATCCTGCTTACCCTGGCTAGCAACAACCATATATAGGAGGACCTATTGGTTACAACTATCCACCTAACCTAGTTTATGGTCCTACTAGTGTTCCTATGCCACACCAATATCATCCGCAAATTAACCAATAGCTACCTTCCCTTGCGACTCTGGATCTCCCAGACTTGTCTCGGTTAACTAATGATCCTATTTTTCATTCACCGGTTTGGCCAGTCATTCCAGCTAAAATTCCTTATGATATTCCGAAATTTGAAGGAAAATCTGGCGAAGATCCAAACAACCATGTGATGACTTTCCATTTGTGGTGTTCATCAAACTCCCTCATGGATGATTCTATACGTTTGCATCTTTTCCAGCGAACACTTACAAGCTCGGCAGAAAAGTGGTATATTGAACTACCATGTGCTTCTTTTCATCATTTCAATTCCCTCGCCATATCTTTCCTCATGCACTTTCAACTGCCTATTCGCTATGAGACGGGTATTGAACTCTTGAACTCCCTTCGTCAAACCAACTCCATGCATATCTCTGACCATATTCATGAGTGGAGGCGATGACGAAGGATGATCAAGGCAGTCATTCCTGACATACTATTGGTGGAATGGTTTACTAAATCACTTTTACCCTTGATCGCTCACGATGTCGCTATGGGTGGCGCGGTCACAGAGGAACAAGCCATCGCTCGGGCTCAGTATTTAGATTTGGTTTATTCCCAATCTGGTACTTTGTATGATTTTCTTCTGAATGCTGCTCGAGCTAATATTGATCCATATAAGCCATCATCTTCATCTCATGCGGATGGTGTTATAGGTTCCGTCAAAACTCAATCTTTTTCCCAATCAGCCACATTCTCCTCTAACTCCCCCCAAATTCAGATCTCTGAGGTGAATGCAGTTCAATCTGCCCCTTCACAACAATCCGTAGGTAAGAAGAAGACAAAGAATAAATCAAAAAATAACAATGAACAACCAAAAAATCAAACACCTGCTACCGAAAAGAAAACACAACAGAAACTGAAATTCTCATGTATCATTTGTGGTGACGATCGCTACACTCGAGACTGTCCACTTCACAATGAACTGTCCAAAATTTTCCAAGGAAAGTCACAACCCGTTGTGCTTACTCAGCCTTTTCCACAGCAGCAATCCATAGTTGTTGAAACCCCCTCTCCTAGGAGCAGTTCTAGCCATCCTAATGATGATGCCTCGTCAAGTGCACATATTTATATGTTTAATGGGATTAATTTGACCACTCGCTCTAAGACATACAACACACCAGGTAACCCTGATAAAGGAAAAGACATTAACGGTACTAGTACTTTACCGGATCCATCATCATCCTCTGTTAGTCTTCCATCGGTTAATCCTCCATCTGGACCACTTCAGATTGAGAAATCCATGTTCGACTCTATATTACATCCTCCTAAGAGCACTATCTACAAAGCTACCTTTAATCCTAGTCCACATGCCGCCCAAAACTACAACATTGTTGAAGATTTAGCTCAAGCATCGTGTTCTATGTCTGCGTTAGAAGTTCTACAACACTGCCCTAGTCAACGTAGAACGCTCTTGGCCACTCTTGGCATTGTTGATCCTGAGTCATCCAACCATATCATGTTTAACTTGGACAATTATGCATCTCGACTCTCCCACCAACTTGCTTTTCAAGTTGATCTTGTTGTTCATAGTCAACAAATCCACCAAACTATTCTGGATGAGGGAGCCTCAACTTGTGTCATGTCTTTAGCGTGTTGGAAAGGTTTAAAATCACCCGCACTTAACAAATCCCCAACGATGTTACGCACCTTTGATGGGCGAGGTTTTCATCCACATGGGCTTTTACAGTCCCTGCCCATCCAATTGGGTGGAAAAACTATTACTGTTGATGTCGAGGTGGTCGACGCTCCCTTCGATTACAACTTGTTACTTGGAAGAAGTTGGTTTTATGCTATGATTGTCGTTTCCTCGTCATTTTTTCGATGTGTCCAATTTCCTCATCAGGGCAAAATTGTCACTATTGATCAGTTGGATTTCTGCATGATCGATGGTCGCGCTCCCACTACCAACAATATTCATTTTTTGGGAGACCACAAGATCACGTATGAAAGCATTGGTGTTGGCATACTGAAATATTCTAGCCTCATGGGTACCTTCCCTACACCACTTCGACCGACTACACATAATATTTCCACTGTCAATATGATTTTGACCATGGCTTATCAATCTTTGGAATCACCTGACCCTTGGATTGTACCTTGTCCATTGGAATTCGATGCACTAGGTGACATTGTGCCACTTAGTCTAGCCGAACCATCATACGTTTCTATCCAATCCACTTCTACTTCATTGGATGACCAACATCTATTGGCACCCAACCGTTCCTCGATGCAATCACGGTTGATTTCCTTGTCGCCTACAATCAACTACATTTCCCCAATTTTTCTTTCTGATGAATCTATTCCATAAATGCTTTGCATTGACAAGTTACCTCAAGATAATAGCCATCACTAATCCTCTTTTCTTCCCCCTCATGAAGAAATTCAGGAAGATATACAGTCAATCTCCCCTCATGATGTCGATTTTCTATCCTTTCTCGTGACTTCAACTTCTGATGATTTGGATCCGGTAGTGGACATGGTGATTTCTTCGGTGGGGCTATTGGAGCCTGATCTCCTTACCCCTATCGCGACACTCGACATGTGTTCCTTCCTTAGTGATTATCTTCCATCCAGTGAAGATCTCCTGGAAGCCATGACCAAGTTTTGTCCCTTAACATGGTATCCTTCCAGAGCATTATTCTCTTGGAATCCATGATCAAGAAGCAGTCACGAGCATAGTTTCTCTTCTCTATGGCAAGCTCGTTAAAAAATGAAATTGAGGCCCTGAGCATAGTTCTTTTCCTGTGTCAAGCTCATTAAAAAATGAAACAGTCACCTCTCTTGAACCTTCTTTTCATCCACCCATCTCCTTTTTCTCCTCTACTAGAGAAATTGGTGACAACCTCAAAGTTGGTGAATGAATTGAATCTTGGAGGGCATGTCTCTAGCCTTTGATGATCATTGTGGAGTTAAGACACTAGCTTTTCAAGCTGGGGGTATACCGAGCTTACTCTTTTTTCTTTCTCGTGCTCGTAAATACATGAGAATGCATCAGGGTAAACTTTTATCTCTTTTTCGGACCTGTATTGATACACGAAAAAGGAACCCCCTGGAGTCTCCTTTAAGCTCTTTTTAGACTCTCTAAACATGAAAAGATTCCCAAGTGATCTTGTTTCCTCTCCCACTCATTAAAAGGTTTGAAAAGGTGTCTTTCGAGTGATAATATATCTCTTTTTCAGCCTCACAAGACTAACATTACGAAAAAGGACAACATTGGATTCATCTTTAAGTTCTTTTCAGACTCTCTAAACATGAAAAGATTGTCGAGCAACCTTGTTCTCTTCATGCTCGTTAAAGTATTTGAAGAAAACATCTATTGAGTGATAGTTTATCTCTTTTTCGGTCTCATCAGACTACTTTACGAAAAATGAACTGAGAGAGTTCTCTTTTAAGTGTTTTTCCAGACTCTATAATCATGAAAAACCTTCAAGTTTTCTATCTTTGGACTCATTAAACAAACATCGACAGGCCCACACGGGATCGAACCCTTACTTCTCCCATTTCGTTAAATAAAGGAAGAGGAACTTACCAAAGGTGAGTTATATTGAGCATGTGTTACCCTCCTCAAGCTCGTTAAATTAAAAAGAGGTACTCGTCTATCTGGATGGGGGAAAAATTGAAAAAAGCAAGCCAAGTGGTTTTTGAGAACATTACCAAGTAATTCTTAGAGTCACCCTTGAACACGACACTTTGTCTTTGTGCACATATTAATCCTCTGAGTTTTTCTTACTCCTTTGGGTCACCCGATGAAAGTCACAGTAGCCATTGCATCATCGTGTTTTGGCCCATGTCATGTTTCTGTTGTTGTGCCTCAGTGTTCAAGGGAAATATCCACCTCGAGAGTCAGCCATCCCAAATATCTTGTCTCAATACATGTGTCAGTCCATGCTCATTTGATCTACCAATTACATATCTATGTCTATTTCATGTCGTTGATGGGGGATACATCAAGGCCCTCCTTCAATGAGTCTATTCCTGTCGACTTCAATACATTATCCAGGAACTAGACTTAGAAACCAGTTAGTACTTTGCGACCTGCATGCCTCAATGGTAGGCCTCCTCAAGTTCGACAGTGGGTTTACATCATTGACCTCTGATCAGATGATTCCACAGATGTTTGATTTCATCTCATCCATTCACATTCGTTGGAATGTACTAGGGTACCTTGGGAATCATTAACATCAATGGTGATTTCCCTCACACTTGTTAACGATTTACATCATTGAACGGTAATCAAGTGGTTTTTTCCATGTTTGAAATCAGGACATCTATTCACATGGTCAGATTCGTACTACATCGGGATCAATAAGAAGACCCTGGGTTGAGTGATCACTCTGATATGTACTTTGCCCAGGTTGAGATGGAGTTTCTCTTGAACAATGACACATATATTGTTACATAGATCCACTTTTTATTGGTCGTGTCTATGTTTTGTCATCTCATAGATCCATTATGTATTCTTTGTGGCTACGACCAGTTCAGGTCATGGGAGTATATATCCACAGTGTATTTTTAGTGGCTATACCTTTTATCAATATAATTATGGATCCGCAGTGTATTTATGGCGGCCATACCTTGAAAGTCTCTATCACTCAAGCATAGGTATGTCTGCCTTGGGTTTGAAGCATGTCTTAACATTTGTTTGATGGTTGTGTGCAGCTACTGTCAAGTTCTTTGAGCCCACACCCTTGTTTGAAAGTTTGCAAAGTATTTCAGTTATCAGTTCTCATCTTCTAACTTCACACTTTGGGGGGCAATCTGTTACACCTCAAAATTACTCACTTCGCAAGTGTCGCAAGTGTTGTCATTAGTGTCGCAAGTGTCGCATCTTGACCGAAAGTGTATAAGTTTTGCTGACATCATACTGCCTTCTTTCCTATTCCATGCCTCCAACAACATGACAGGGACACTTAGGACACCTCAAAGATTAGTTGTGAAGAGGAGGAATCAGTCTACTAGAAATGCAAGTCTCTTGTTGTTGGGAGGACCACTAAAAATTGAGTTTTAGGGAGGAGCACTCCCCTATACATTGTTAGGGAGCGTTATAATGCTCTGTCCACCCTTCTGGGGGAGCGTTATAACACAAACTCTTTCTTTCCTTCTCTTGGGGAGTGCTATAATGCTTTGATGCCCCTTTTGGGGGAGCACTACCTATTCTAGGCGAAAATTGGTTTGTTGAGAAGAATGAGGGAAAGATCCCCTCAATATCTAAAGGTAGTTGGATTCAAATCCTTGGTTAAGCCATGATATTAGGGTAGATCCATAACTGGAGGAGGAAAATCCTCAACTTACCCCAAATATATCTCAAGTAGTTGGGCCTCTTCAAGCCTATTTAAACAGGCCTTCTCATTGTGAAAGGGATGGGAAAAAGTATTGTGAAGCATCCAACCTATGATCTCATGAAGAAGGTGTCTTTAGAAACATCAACATTCATTGTGTAGACTATTTGAGCAAGGGTTCGGATGAGGAAGACTGGCGAAGCTGCTACACTCACATCTATGGCTGTAAGCATTCTTTGTTTTGTTCTCTTTAATATAATATGCTTGGCCTACTTCTTTCAAATCTATGTCTGATCTCACATGAATTTGTCTCTAATAGATAGATCTATTTTGAACTAATCTTAGTAGAGTAGGTAGTTGTTTGTACTCTTGTTTGTCTACAGGGATTATCGAGGAGTTCAATATTGGAGCTCAACTCAGACCGTGTAGGGACAAACACCGGTAAAAGGTACTTATTTTCTCCTTCCTCCTCACACATTAGTTTATCTAGATCTAAAAGGAAGTCAGTGTACATGATACACATATTCTGTCTTAAGAGTTAAGAGTCTATCTCTCAAGAGGAGATCTACCTGTCTGCAGGTAGTCCTTCAACATCTTCCAAAGGCCATCCCATTATTTTGGGAAGACCTTGGTTAACCACAACCAATGCATTTATTGGCTGTAGAGAGGGAGAAATGACCATCTCAAATGGAATTTCTATCCAGAAGCTCACCATATACCCTCTAGCCCAACCTATCATGAAGAATCTATGGTGGCTTGAATGTCCATATGAGAATGAGGATTGGGAAGAATCCGTGTTGCCAAGTGACCATGCCTAGCCACTTCAGGAGAACACAACGGAAAATGTGCTAAACCAGTTTATTTTTGCTATCACATGTGTTGATTTTCCACAATTGTTTTCCCAATTTGAGTACATGTTTTGGAAAGAATTTCAGGAACAATTGGACCCATCAATTTTGTCTTCGGCATATTTTATCTTCGAGATAGATGATTCTTCCATATATTATACCATGCCATACAAGATTAGTCCAGGAAAATTTCTACATATAAACTTCGGGCTAGATTCAGACCAACCAAAACAATTAGTAAGTATCCTTAAAGAACAATTAGGGGTATTCGCCTGGGAATACACTGACATGAAAGGTATACACCTTGACACATGTATCCATCACATATATACCCAGGGGGAAGTAACACCTGTTAGGAAACCACAGATAAGGATGAACCCAAGACTCAAAGATATAGTAAAAGAGGATATCCAAAAGTTATTAAATGTTGGATTTATTTATCCCATCTCTGACAGTAAGTGGGTATCCCCACTTGTAGTGGTTCCAAAGAAAGTGACCGAAAAATGGAGGATTTGTGTTGATTTCTGGGAGCTTAACAAAACCACTCTGAAGGATTACTTTCCCCTTCCTTTCATCGACCAATATTTGGACACACTGTCTGGAAAGAAATATTTCTCCTTTTTAGATGGATATAGAGGGTACAATCAAATTCTCATAGCACCTGAGGATCAGGACAAGACTACCTTTACTTTTCCTTGGGGCACCTATGCCTATAGGGTCTTCCCATTTGGATTGTGTAATGATCTTGCCACATTTCAACAAGCAGTACTAGGGATATTTGTTGATCTTATTCATGATTGTGTGGAGGTATACATGGATTACTTCACAATATATGGAAACACTTACCAGGAATCCTTAGATAACTTAGAAAAAGTCCTTATCACATGCCAAGAAATGAACCTGTCTTTAAGTCATGAAAAATGTAAAATGTTGTTGACCGAAGGAGTGGTTATAGGACATAATGTTTCATCTGAAGGGATCAAAGTCGATCCTGCAAAGATTGAGGTGATCGTCATACTTCCAGCCCCCAAAAATCAGAAAGAGGTGAGAAGCTTTCTTAGACATGACGGATACTACCGGTGGTTTATTGAAAATTTCACAAAGATTGTTGCACCCATGTTTGGATCGTTAATAAAGGATGTTGATTTTCTTTAGACTGAGCAGTGTCAAACTGCCTTTGAAACCCTGAAAGCTAAGTTGTCTGTGGCACCAATTCTTAGGGGGCCCAACTGGGCTCTCCCATTTCACATATCCACTAATGCCTCTGACACCACAATAGGAGAAGTATTAGGGTAGAAAGAAGACCAACAGTACTATGCCATTTATTTTGTGACCAAGAATTTGTCCCCTACCGAGTTAAACTACACAGTTACTGAGAAGTAATTCTTGGCAGTAGTTCATGCTATCAATAAGTTTCGTCACTACATCATAGGTTACGAGGCATTTATACATATAGATCGTTCTGCCATTAGATTTATCATGAATAAACCCATAACTAATGGTCGAGTAACTAGGTGGCTCCAGCTATTGAAAGAATTTAATATCACTGTGCTTGACCGACCTAGAAAGGAGAATTTGGTAGATGATTTTCTTTCAAGAATAAAAAATGAGGATGATGATATTCTTGTAGATGATAGTTTCCCAGACGAGCACCTTTTTGCATTTCTATAAATACCCCATGGTTTGCAGATATGGAAAACTATCTGGCTACTAGGAAGTTACCATCTCATTTGTCACCTCATGAAAGACGTAGAATTATTACGCAAAGTGCCAATTACTCTTGGGTTGGCCATGACCTTTTTCGTACAGGTCCTGATTTGATTATTCATAGATGTTTCCGAGAAGATGAGATACCAGAAATACTACGAAGTTGTCACGATGGACCATGTGGTGTCCATTTTTCTGACAAACGAACAACATATAAGGTGTTACATTCAGGTTACTATTGGCCTAGCATTTTCAAGTATGTTGCCAAGTATGTGAGGAGTTGTGACAGCTGTCAAAGGATAGGAAGACCCACGTCAACTAACGAAATGCCCTTGTGTGCCCAAGTTATGAAAGAACCTTTCAAGAAATCGGACCTTGACTTTATAGGACCAATTTCACCCATGTCTCATAAGAAAAATTATATTTTGGTTTGTACAGGTTATGTCACCAAGTGGGTAGAGGCAAAATCCATATTTAGGGCTACAGAAAAATCCATTGTCGAATTCATTTATGAAGACATATTTACCCGCTTTGGTGTTCCTCATGAAATTGTTACAAACCAAGCCACTCAATTCACTTCCAAGATAATGAGAGAACTAATAGAGAAATATGGGATTAAACATTGTAAATCTTCTCCATACCACCCAGAAGCTAATGTTCAAGAAGAGTCTACAAAAAAAGTCTTGGAAGCTATCTTAAACAATTCTATTCATTTACATCATCGGGATTGGGTTGATAGGCTTCCAGAGGCTTTGTGGGCATATCAAACCACTTGGAGAAACACCATTGGGCATACCCCTTATGAGCTAGTGTACCGGAAACAAGTTCTTCTACTAATAGAATTCCAATTAAGGACCTTCCGTATTGCCGCATAATTGGGATTAAACTTAGATGAGGCTCAGAAACAATGAGGCCTACAATTAAATGAGTTGGATGAGATCAGACAAGATGCTATCCAACGAACAATATTAGTCCAAAACCATAGGAGAAAGTGGCATGACAAGTTTATTAATAAGAAACCCTTCCAACTTGGTGATTGGGCTTTGTTGTTTGACTCCCGATTTAAAACCTTCAAAGGAAAAATCACCACTCGGTGGTTGGGTCCTTATGAGGTAGTCACCGTGTATGAAAATGGGGCTGTGAAAATCAAAAAAATTGACAATGGACAAGTCTCCTTTGTAGTAAATGGACACCGACTCAAACTTTATCACATGCCCATTTCCAAAGAAGATTTTCTATAGGTCATGTCAACTGACAAGGCATTGGCCTTAGTAGATGGGGAAATCCCCCATTGTTCTTGAATGATTTTATGAATTTTCGACTGTACATATGTAAATAATTTTGAATTTTGTCGATAGACAATTCTAGATATTTCTATAGATATTTATTTCACCAGGAGTAGATAGTTTCAAGGAAATATAAAAGAAGGATTTTTCTTCAAATTATTGCTATCTTTGAACCTTGTTGTCTTCTAAGCATCAAATGAATAATGACTTGTTGTAATTAGCCATATTTTTGCAAAGATTTTCATATTCTTTTTTTCAAGGCATTTTAAATAACAGTTGTTCTTAAACCTTCACCACTATATAAGAAAGTGATACCATAACCAACAAGTTTTGAGGTCACTCGTACAATTTCCCCAAGAACCCTGAGTAAGTGAGTAAAGTATATTTATTAAAGAGTAACAAGGAGTTCTGATTAGCAGTTAGTCATGGCAACATCACAATAACTTAAAAAAGGAAGAAAGTGAGTTGAGCCTAAAGATACGTTTATGTTCTTTCCCAATGGTACCATCCACTACACACTAAAAATACTTGATTATATCATATCTTTGGATAAGTTAAGTCTTCTTAAGTACCCCTTACATCAGGACAATCAATAAGGAATATATAACGAAAATTCATCCACTAACATAAATACCATCCCAATTGAAAAAAGAAAGAAAAAAGTTGTTTTTAGAGTTGTCCCCCCCATCTTTTTTCACAAAGCAATCTTATACTAAAATATTAAAAGATGGAGGGCCCGTATCTAAGGGTATAAGAGGCTAACCCATCGGGATACTGAACAGGTCTGTTGGCAGCGGGTACCGACCTGTGGTATGACTAGGTAAACCCGTCGAAGTACTGAACAGGCTTGCTGGCAGCAGGGCATTCTACCTAGCAAGGATGATAATCTGACAAAAAATAAATAAGAAATTTAAACTTGTCCTGATGTATGGCATTACTTGTAGACAAAGCTGACACAAAGAATGTATGGTTAAGATAAGGTTAATGAAATCCATAAATTTTCCATTGGGAACTAACTTTGAGACTATCTCGAAACTCTCTCGCCTGCCTCTTCTTAACTATATATAAGATATTCTATCCTATAGGCGGGGCCATATTCTAACCGTCTCATCAGACCGATCTATGAAATTTATATCTACACTTAACAAGCTATAAATCTTTTGCTATTGGGAGAATTGACTAGTTTCCTATATTTTTTATTGTGAGGTGTCACAATACTTGGGTGTGGGGGATGGGTTTCATGAGTTGACAAATGATAACACTGCCTAGAAGAAGTAGAATCTTTGTAAAAAAAATTGTGTATTGTTTTCATGATACAGGCTATTATATCAACAGTTATTTTATTTCGAAATGCTAATTCCCTGTGTGTTATAAATTGTTGTACATATCCTTGACAAACCACTTAATTGGTTTTTTTTCTTAAAGACTATTCATTACAGAGTTATGATTACATTACTTATAATATGTGAGATAGAGGAATTTATTGTGTGAGCACGATGGAAAAACAAATAATAGTGGAACACTATTATCCTGCCTCTGCTCCTATTCACTGTGACTATCAAAATCATTTTAAGACTGAAGATTGTGGATAAAACATCCATTACACGAGGAATAGATTTCATTTCGCATAGGGGTACCATATGGAGTGCCATATGGAGTGTCATATGTGGTGCCATTTAAAAGACCATATGAGGTGCCAGATGAAGCGCCATATGAAGGATCTAACGAGATGTATACACACAGTAAATGTCCACGATTTCAGGTAACCAGGAATCATTTGCATTTATTTGAGTTATTTAATGGCAATTGAAATTAAATGGTACAATTCTTAAGCATTTTTATGATCAAATGTCCAAGTCAAAGACTTGGAAATTGATCTAACTCTCTCATCATTACGATTGCCTCCCAAAATATGCCTTCAAATTCGAAATTGGCACACTCATGCTCACACATGGCAACTCGTGTGTGATGAATGAAATTGTTTCCACCCTGGGCGCATTAAAAAATGGAGGGATTTCTCAATTGGTTATCCCATTTATGAAGCGCGTTCACCCTCTGCTTAATCACGCTCATCCTTGGCCTGATTGCGCCCATCATTTGTCGAATTCTACCCTATGTCCATTTCTCCACACTGTCACCATGCCCAAATGGTATGATCCCTGAGTTCGCATAGTGCAGAGAAGTGTTCCTTCGCACAGGGTAGGGATCATTCCTGGCTCATTTGCAGGGCCACGATGACAATGTTTCTATGCAATTAACCCTTGGATTTGATGGAAATATGGCGCACGTGGGGTCTCTCACCTCTGTGGTCTCTAAGGAATCAATTGCCTCAGCGACAAATCTCCCAAGAGTTGCAGACCACTGGTTTAAACACCATCGATTTCCATGAGCGAGCCATAATAGGGTCTTCAAAATTGAGTTTCAGAATATCTCTAGAGCTAAGGGATACTCCAAGGATTGGATTAAATAGGAGCTAATCAACCCTCTCATAGTCATCACTAGAATGATCACATGTGAAGGTAGATATTCATTTTTTAAAGCCTGCCACTTTCGATTATTAGCTCACTTTCAATTCAATAAGCCATTGAATTTTCCCTTTTAATTCTTAAAAAGTCTTGATAATATGTCTTCCCAATCACAAAATAATGTAACCAATCCCCATAACATCCTATTCCACCATGGCCTCATCAAACTACTTGTCTTAGCCGAGTTGGAAAAACAGGGGAAAACATGGGATGAGTTCATTAACCAATTTTCAAACCCTCACCTTACAATCAATACTTGCAAGAAAACATTTGATCTAGGGACTGTTACTCCATCCAAACCTCGTTATCCAAAGACTCCAAATCCTCCTGCTCAAGCTATCCCTTTACCAGAACAGAAGTCCAAGAAACTTGTTGATAACCCTACAGCCTCATCAGGCAAGAAGACCAGAAATCCTATTGATAAATCCCCAATGCCTTCAACATCTATTGATCCTTCACCCAAAAAGATAAAAGAGGTAATTCAACAAAACTTCCCTGTAGTCCCCACAAATAGAAGAGGGGCTAATCGATTCAATAGAGGATCTTTTCGAAAGAGTACCCGAAATACAAGTGGAAAACCTTATGAAAAACCCCGAACCACTTCAGACCCTATCCAGGTATCCTCTCATCTCAAAATCCATCATAAAAGAATTAGGGAAGTGTCTATAGAAGAATTGGAGCCTCATAGAAAGAAAAACTATGAACCTAATTCTGCTCAAAAACCCCTTGTTACTCCTACCTCACAGATGCCTACCCCAGATCCCAAAACTGATAGAATTTCTACATCTTTCAAGGGATCCAAGCCCTCCTCTAAGATATCTGATCATACTCCAGCCATTGAAAAGATACAACAGGAAAATGTTCAGCTGCTACAACAATTGGAAGAGAGAAAGACTTTGGACAAGCATCTTCACCATGAAAATGCAATACTACAAGCAAAGGTGAACTCCTTCCAACGATTGGTTGATCAAATGACCAATACCAATTGCAACCTCAGGGCACAATTGAAACATCATAAGAGGCATAAGACAAAATATTCAGGACAAGAGGGAGAAGCTTCTAAAGCTAATTCTTCTCAGCAAGTCTAGTCATATGGGGAAATTCATTTTTGTTTGCAGTGGGACCTGCAAAATCTTAGGTGTGGGGGTAATGTTGGGCTCATGATTTGGTTAAGTAATGATGTTGATTAAATCATTTTTGACCGGTATTATATGTGTATTTAACTATTTCGAAGAAGTTTTGAAGGTTTTTTATACCAAATCATCATAGCATATACCAGGTACGCCTAATTGATGTTTTGTGATGGTTTTAAGATTAATTCAGTTTGATTTGATGATTACAAAAAGCTAATGTGTGATTTGTGTGTCACAGGGAAAAATCACATGGCGTTTTTTCATCCAGTAGCTCGTTCAGTACTCCATCTGGCACTGCATCTAGTACTCCATCCGGCACTGTGTCCGACACTCCATCCATCACTAAAACCGTGGGCGAGTTGGGGGTTGTTATATCGGCAGCCTGTGCTACGAAATCAGTGACATGGGCTTTGTTCACGCTTGTGGCCTCCAACTATTGTGCCCTT
The DNA here is from genome assembly GCA_010110895.2 of Picea sitchensis. NCBI lineage: Eukaryota > Viridiplantae > Streptophyta > Pinopsida > Pinales > Pinaceae > Picea > Picea sitchensis. The sequence goes on from SNQJ01S0066465.1 coordinate 40,910, forward strand.
GACATCTTGGATTGAGCTATTATGTTGAGTGTTGAGTGGCTCGTTTGGTTTCTAGAAGCCACAGGCAGTTAGAACGCATTTAATAGAATTTGTTGTTTTTAGAGGAGGTCGACCCTTCTAGTGGTTGGCCTCTTGAATTATAACTATATAAATACCACAGTAGTGGTCAGACAAATTAGGAAGGATTGTTAAGACTTGCCAGAAATTGCTAGAATCATTTTTTGTTGTGTAATTTCCACAGACTTGTGCAAAATTGTGTTTTTAATTTAAATACCAGAATCGTGTTGATTTAGCTCGTGATTCATTGTTGAGAAGTAACCACGACCTGTTGGGGGGGCCACCAGTGGTCTGGGTGAATAGTTAGATAGTTATTTTGTGCAATTACCATTTCTTTAATTTTCCTGTATATGTGTTTTTATCATTTTTACATGCTATGTATTTGTTGTTCATAATTTAATTGTTTCAAATTCATTTTTCCAGGTTGTTTGTAAAGGATAGTTGTTAATATGCTATGTATTTTTAATTAATTAGTCAATAGCTTGCAAGCTTAGCTACTAACCGTGTTGTGTGATTAAATGATAGATTGAATTTCTGCAGATTGAAGTAGAATAGTTAGAACAAAGTATTGAGTAAAACAGAGTATTGAATTAATGCATAATATAGAGTTTCTTTGGAAAAGTTTCAATGGATGAGTAGTTGCTAATTTTGATTTTAATTCTCAGTTTGCTTATCTAGTTGCTTATTTAGTTTTCTCATCAATTTTCCTGTCATATGCTGAGATAGAAGTAGAATTTGAATTATATTTTTATGAGTATTTCAATTTGCAATTTGAATTGTTAATAGTAGGGTTAGTTTAGTTTATTTCATGAAATTTCCATTCTAGATCTAGATTGCAATTTTAATTCAAAGTTTGAGTTTAAGTTAACTTTTTAGTTATAGGTCTCTAATGGTGTGAATTTGCTTACATTAGCATAAGAGTTCATTTGAATTAAATAGAATAATGTTTTCTTATCGTTGATGATTAATGCACAAATTAAAAGATCACATGGATTTTCAGGATAGTTGATATTTCTTCTATGATGGCTAAGCTCTCGTTAGATTGCTTGATTCATACCTTTAATTTCTCCATAGAAGTTAATATTGGAATTATTCCTCTCAAGCTATCACTAATTGTTAGATGCCATCGTGATGTCATAAGACACCAAAGACATAATCATCATCATTATATTTGAAGTTCTCTTGTTATTGTAGATTAAAGAGTAGTTGTTGATTAATCTTTGAATATTGTCATGATGCTTTCAATTCAATAGGTTAAGATTTCCTTTTGTAGATTAAAAGTAATTATGAACTTTATCTTAAGAATAGAGTTCACTTTCTTAATAGTTTGATTAGTTACATGTTGAGTAGTTTTGATTAAGTTTACTTGTTGCATAAGTTTTCATAGGTTAGTTATTTGATTGCTTATTTGCTTACTTGTTCTTGCTCATTAATTTGAATAGATTGATTAGATTAGTTTGTTGTTGTTATTGTTCATTAAGTTGAATAGATTAAATAGATGTATTTCTTTTGCTCATTAGATTAATTAAGTTAACTTGTTCCTTTTAGGGTTTTCATTTACTTCTTTAGGACAATCCATGGATCTATTGTTCAAAAGTTACTTAGGGTAAATAGTTTAAGTTCCTTGATAGGGTTTCCTCATTGATAGTCTTTGCTTAAGTAGATTATCTCTCAGATAGACCATTTCCTTAGTTAGACTATACTACCTCTAGCTCTTCTACCTTGGAACATATAGTGCTACAACTCTAAGTTTACTTGGCCTGGGTTGACAATTTAATTAAGGGTTTTTTAGTGCATATAGAACACCCATCATACATAGATATTTTTGGGAGGTGGTTGGTGTAGATCGATCGCAATGGTATGAATTAAAAACAATATGGGGTACTCATGGATTCCATTTAGTTAGAACGTCAGACAATGCAATAGTTGAAATATGGATGAGAAAAATCTCTTTCTTCTATGGTCCATGTAGTAGTAATGAATGGGATGATTGTGAATTGACATACTGGTTTGATAGATGGGATCATATTTCACTCCCCATTCATCAACGTATAACTATGGAATTAACCCATTTGGTGGAATACCAATCAAGTATTCCAATAGATTATGATCATGTGTCAAATAAGTCTCCAAACACTTGTTGACAACTTCAGTTTGACCATCCGTCTGGGGATGATAGGCAGTGTTGAGATGCAATTGGATGCCCTGTAGTTTGAACATTTCTTGCCAAAAATTGCTGGTGAAAGTGGGATCTCGATCAAAAACAATAGAATGAGGCATGCCATGAATCTTGAAGACATGATCCATGAAAAGTTGAGCCACAGTGGATGTGGTAAATAGGTGTTGAAGAGAACATAAATGAGAAAACTTGGAAAGATGATCCACAACCACCATTATGATTGACTTATTTCCTGATTTAGGTAATCCCACAATAAAATACATACATATGTCCCTCCAAATAGCTAGCAGAATCAAAAGCAGTTGGAGTGTGCCAGGAGGTTTGATTGTTTCACCCTTGTTGTGTTGACAAACATCACATTCTGCCACAAAAGTGTGAACGTCCTTTTTCATACCATCCTAGAAAAAATAACGTTTGACCTAGTCATAGGTTTTGGTAAACCCTGAATGCCCAGTTGTGGGTGTAGCATGAAGCTCAGAAAGCACAATGGATTTAAGTTGTGACCATTTACTTAAATACAAATGACCTTTATAGTGAAGCTCATCATTGTGCAAATAGTACCCTGGGGAAACTAGAGAGTTGGCTTGCAATTGTTGGATCAAATGAAAAATTTTAGAATCGTGTAGCCATTCTTGGTGAACAGCTTGGAGTCAATCTAGTACAATGAAGGAGAGGGAGAAAAGGGACCCTTCATCTTCATATTTTCGAGAAAGAGTGTCAACAACCACATTTTCTTTTCCTTTCTTGTAAATGATCTCATAATAATATCCAAAGATCTTAGTTACCCATTTTTTTTGCTCCATGGAGGAAGGTCATTGCTCCAGAAAATACTTGAGGCTTTGATGACCTATCTTAATTTGGAAGTGTTTCCCTAGAAGATAAGGGTGCTAGAGATGCACTACATGTATAATAGCCAACATTTCCTTTTCATAGATTGACTGGCCCAAATGGGATTCTGAAAATTGTTTGCTAGTAAAGGCCAAAGGTCTACCTTCTTGCATAAGGACTCTTCCAATTCCTCTCCCAGAGGCATCACATTTTAAGACAAAGGTCTTTGTGAAATCAGAAAGGGACAAGACCAGAGTAGTACACATAGCCGCCTTCAAAGCTTGAAAGGCCTGATCAGCTACAAGAGCCCAAGTGAAAGAATTATTTTTAAGGAGAGCAGTGAGAGGTGTGACAATATTTCCATAATTCTGAACAAACTTGCGATAATAGTGTTATCACCCCATAAATTATGGGAATCAACTGATGACTTGGATATTATGGATATTATCTGTATCTAGTGCTTTTATTAACAATTGATTTTTCATTCTGCAAATGATTTGAGGAAAGCGAAAAAAGAAAAAAAAGAAAAGAAAAGAAAAAGAAAAGA
>SNQJ01S0066465.1:44530-84626 GCA_010110895.2 Picea sitchensis
AAGAAAGGTCTACCTGGTCTGAAAGTCATTAATGATAAATTAATGACACTCCCAGATTATAAAAAGAGACTGTCTGAAGTGTCTAAAGACGGTTCGAAATTTGCTGGCATACAAGGGAGCATCACTGGCAAAACATTCCTGGATGCCCTTGAGTTGGACATTAGTATCCAACATGAGATTCGATACATTTTCCTCACAAATCCCACGTTTTCTAAATATACGGAAATGGATGAAGTGTATCAGAGACTAATCAAAGTCACTGTGCCTAGTCAGATCAGATGGGAGGAGCTCTGCGATCTTCTCGACTAGAAGCTGAGTTGTCCAGGTCCAATCACCTGTCCAGTCAGAAGAGGTTACACAGGAACCTCGCCAATGGCCTACCCCAGAAATTCCACGTGCAGTTGTAGCGAGTCATCAAGCAGTTTTGATTAGTTAAATCAGTTAGGCTAAAAATAGAATGAGCACGTCCTGATCAGTTATGAAAGGAACGTTTGTAATTTGAATTATAAATACTTCACCTTTCGAAGTATTGAGGGTTGTTGATTCGCACACCCTATCGCTATCAAACTGTACTATTTTTGAAGAGATCTGCCATTAATAAAGAGGAGGCACTTTTACAGGATTCTTGCGTATGTTCACTGGTGATGTCGATTTTCTAAGTTGAATGTTTTTGTTTCTCTGTAATCATTTTGTTTTCTGGAACTAATCTTTATGAGTAGTGTAATGTTGCAGGATTTATCTTTGATACCCTATTTCCGATTCTAAAGATTTTAATGTTTATCTTCTAATGTCTTCGATTAAGAAATTCTTAACTGCTTGTTAGTTGAAGTTATCTTTCTTATCTTTTCTTCTGTCCATCATTTTAATTACTAAAGATCCAGTGAGTATATTATCTCGCCCTGTGAAAGTCTTCTTTTTGTGTTTTCGGTTGTATCTCATATGTAATTAAACACAGACCCCATAGCCCAATGGATGTGTAGACCGTCTCAACCAATTTAAAAACTCTTTGACAACAAAACCTACAGTTTCTTTACCTAGCCTAATATCTGAAATTAAAAACAAAGCTAAATTATATAGAGAGATCCCTCTCTGAAGCTGGAAGGGCTAGATCCCAGCTTTAAAAGCGGTTGGATAAGGTTACCTTTGTATATTTCTTCTCTTTCAACCTCTAGGAAATTTACCAAGTGCTAACAAATAGCATGTTAAACCCAGAAAACCATGCAAGCTTTTGATATTCTTGGGGCAAGGCTAATCCTGCATTACCTCAATCGTTTTAGGATCCACCTGGACACCAGCCTTGCCAACAATATGACCCAAGTACTCCACTTCTGAGGTGCCAAAGGAACATTTAGAGAATTTGAGGAAAATTTGGTGCTGAGAGAGTAGATGGAGAACTTGATCCACATGGGCCAGATGGGATTGCCAAGTTTTACTATAGATGAGAATATCATCAAAGAAAACTAAGAAAAAATGATGGAGAAAGGGATGGAAGACATGATTCATGAAGCTTTGGAAGGTGGAGGGGGCATGACCAAGAACTCATAGTGACCCTCATGAGTTCGAAAGGAAGTCTTGGGGATGTTAGCTTCTTTCATACGTATTTGGTGGTAGCCAGAACACAGATCAAGTTTAGTGAAGTATTGGGCACCAATCAGCTCATCCAAGAGATCATCAATGAAAGGAATGGGAAACTTGTCCTTGATGGTGATTTTATTGAGGGCATGAAATTCAGGACACATGTGCCAAGTACCTTATTTATTGAGTACCATTACTACAGGATAAGAATAAGGGATGGTGTTGGGATGGATAACACCTGCTTGGAACAATTCCTGTATGATTTTCTCAATTTCATTCTTTTGGGAAAAGGGATGACGATAAGGGAGAACATTGGGAGGAAGATTTCTAGGACCAAGGGGTATGGAATGATCATGAACACCATGAGAAGGAGGAAGTCCCTAAGGAGTGGAAAAAATATCTTGATGTGTGGAGAGGATATCTTGGAGGTCAAGATGCACAAAGGGTGTCTCAACTGCTTGAATAGAATGGAGTTAAGAAATAATACTGGAGTGGCCTTTCTTGAGGAGATTTTCCATGCGATGGAAACTAATGATCTCAAGAGAACCAACTGTGAGACCTTGGAATTGATACATTTGTCTCTCTTGTTGGAATTGCATGGTTAATTCCTTAAAATCCATAAGAATGGGACCCAAAGTGTGTAACCATTTAGCACCTAGAACATTGTCACAACCTCCCATGTCAATGGGAAACATATGAGATTTCAGTTGGTAATGTCCAATTTGAAGACGAACATTTTCACAACGCCCACCACATTTCATGGACCCACCATTTGCTATCATGATTTAAAAATTATCGACAGCACAAATATAACAATTGGTTTCCTCGGCAATGCGACGATGAATAAAATTGTGGGTGCTACCACTGTCAACAAGGATGATGACCTCCCTATGCTTAATATAACTAATGAGCTTGAGGGTTTGTGGAGTAGAGAAGCCAGTGAGGGCATGAAAGGAAATGAGTGGGTCAACTTCAAGTAGGTCAACAGGCTCCTAGGTAGCATCGGGAAGGGAGGGATCTTCAACAAGGGGAGCTATCACATCGTCTTCAGGAACATCTTCTGAAATGACCATAAAACATTTTTATTCCTTACACTTGTGCCCAAGAAAATATTTTTCATCACAATTATAGAAAAGACCCTTCAGTTTTCATTCAAACATTTCATTCCTAGTTAATTTATGGACCTTGAGGGAAGTGACAGGGGGGTTAGGATTAGTGGGTCAAGGTCGAGGAACAAAAGAGGGTTTTTTGTTCTTGGAAAAAACAACTTGTTGGGCCTCTTTAGCATGTTTAGTAGCTTCCAACCAAGTCTGAGGGTGGGCCATGAGAACCTGGGATCAAATTTCATCCTTTAAGCCACTGATAAAGCATTCATGGAAGAATGCATCTGACATGCCCTCGGTTCGAAAGGCCAAATGCTCAAAATAAGTTATAAAGTCTTCCATTGTTCCTAATTGTTTCAAATTGGTCAAACAACCAAGATAGTGGGTATTAATGTCAAAGAGGTCATAGAGTTCTACAACAAACTAGGTCTAAGAAATATACCCCTGACGTGAATTTTTACGCCATTGCCACCATTTCCATCGTTTAAGATCTATATAGAGGACAAAGTAATGAACTTTTTCCAACTCATCAGTAATACCATGCAGAGAAAAATAATTCTCCATTTGAGTGACCCACCCCGTAGGATCAGAGCCATCAAATTTATTGACCTCAATGCGGGGAAGACGTGGGTCACAATGAAAGGAGTTGGATTGAAAACGTAGAGAATTAGAGGAATCAACAACATCGAGTTGGTCCAAGGAAGAAGGAACCTCAGTGCGGTTCAAAAATTGGTTGACAACAGATTGGAGGGTGTTAAATTGGTTCATGAATTTGGCTTCCATGGTGTCAAATTTGTGCTCGACTTGAGTCTTGAATTTTGCAAGGCAGAAATTGGTAGAGCCAATATCAGATTGCACCTGTTGGATGGAGTCATCGGCTTGATTGATGGAAGTTTGTAGGTATTGATTGCGAGTGGTGGCCATTGGGAGAGGGGGAGTGTAGGTAAGGAAAAATGGTTGGGTGGGACCATAAAAAAAGAATTATAAGTGATAGGTACCATGACGATAAGGGAGAAAAGGGAAATATAATGGAATAGGTGGAAAAATAGGGAAATTGGGGAGGGGTCGGGTCCACTGAAAAAAAAAAAGATTAAAAATTAAAGGTATGACTACAATCAGGGAGAAAAGGGGAATCCAATGGGATAGGTCCCAAATAAGTTTGTTGGTGGGACCACTATACTCATTTTTTTTTTTAATTAATTAATTTTTTTTTTACTGTTGCAGAGTTATACTCCATCATGAATAATACTGCAGTGACGAAATGCCCAAATGCTTAAAAGGAATAAATGTGTAGGAATTTTGCAACCAGAATGTAGGAGGCATAGTTGCGCAACAATAGGTCTTGTTTGTTCTATTTATGTTTCCTTCCCAAGGGTTAGGGTATTCAAGGGTTCTATAGACAAATATTTTCCCTGTGCTATATCTCTTTGATATATGTGCAAGGTCCAACAATAGTACTCGACCAAATATCTCAGGGTACCAACTAAGGAGGCTAGATCGTTCCCTTAGCTATACTACCCGAATACCCAGCTACTAGAGAGTATCTTCCCAAGTGTTTTTCTTGATGGAACTATAGCAGTCAGGAGACCGATCGGTTTATCTATGGAGGGCTTCAGGAAATCTAGGATGATCTGTATACAGGTGTTGTCTGATGCGCTACCACTCGAAGGGGTACCAACAAGGGTTACAAGGGTGGACAACATATGTGCACTTAAATACCACTTGTATTTCCTACATGTATTACTCCCTGACCGTGGGTTTATTCACATAACGATAGATCTTTGTAGCTTTAAGACACCATAATACGTCTCTACCCTGAAAAAAAAATAACCCACAATTTTCTGTCGAGGAAAGTCCTCCAATACCACTTGTGAGGTACTAGGTCTATTGTATTAGCAGAAACAAGAAATAATGCAGAGAATAACACCTATATAGAAACAAAATACAGAAATATTGTAGACATAGCAGCGGAACAACAAATTATATGGAACCACACAACCAAAATTATACCTTTATTGATTGGAAACAATGTTCACTTGCCTCTTCGAGGGGGCAAACTCCAATAGAGAAGATCTCTATTACAATAATTCTCCAAGACAAAACTTCTCATACCCTCTACTCCTACTTATACTAAATCTATCTGTCCAAAAGAACAATCTAGAGGAAGATCCTTCTAGAAGTGGAAGCTTCTATTAGGTCTTCTTACATTTGACCTATTCCTCCTTATTGTTGGGCCTTATTAATATTGACCTTTATTTCATGGAAATATATTATTCTGCCCACTTGAGGAGTTACGTTGGTTAGGTCCCTAACATATACAGGATGAAAAGAAGACCATGTAGTTACTTGATAAATATTCTCTTTCACCCTGGTATAGAGACATCATTTATTTTTTACAGCACCTAGAATTCCCACCAGAGTTGGAAAAATACAAAACTAGGTCTCTTAAATTAAAGGTTGTAAAATACTACATTTTAAATCAGAATTTATATTGGAAAGACTTTGTTGGTATTTTGCCGAAGTGTATGGATGAAGACGAGTCAAAATAGGTTGTAACTGATATGCATAAAGGAGTGTGTGGAGGGTACCAACATTGGAATGCTACAACCCTCAAAGTTCTTAGGGCAAGATACTACTAGCTCACAATTTTTTCTCACATGTTTTCCATGGTCATAACATGCGAAGATTGTCGAAAATTTGCTGGAAAGAAAAAATTGCTCTCAATGCCCCTAAAGCCAATTATTGGAAATGTCCCATTTCAACAATGGGGATTAGATTTCATTGGGGAGATAAACCCAACCTTGACTAGACAACACAAGTGGATCCTTACTTCCATTGATTATTTTACAAAGTGGATTGAAGCTATTCCTACTAGGAATTCCATTGACAAAGTGATCACGAACTTTCTAGAAACAAACATCTTTTCCATATTTGGATGCCCCAGGAAGATAGTAATAGACAATGCTCAGGAATTCAAGTCCAAGGCCATGATTGATTTATGTGGGAATTACAACATTATCATGACACATTATACACCATATTACCCATAGGGGAATGGGTTGGCAGAGTCATCAAATAAAACCCTCATCAGGATTATTAAAAAACTATTGGCTGGAAACAAAAAATCATGGGATTCCAAATTGAAGTATTCCTTATGGGATGACAGGATCAACACCAAAAGGTCACTGGGTACCTCTCCATTTCAGCTAGTCTATGGGGTGGATGTTGTTTTTCCAACCCAACTTGGTCTACCAGTGTTGAAATTTTTATAGGAAGAAGTGGAGGAAAATAATGACATTCAAAGGAGGATTTTTCATATTATTGAAGTCCAACAAAGAAGAGAAATATTAAATGAGAAAATTGAGGCTTATCAGAGCAAGGTCAAGGAAACCTTTGACAGGAAAACTAAAAAAGATATTTTTCAAGCATGTGACCTGGTTTTGATATGGGATGCTAGGATGGAGGACAATCCCAATCATGGTAACTTTTATAACCTTTGGTTTGGCCCCTTCAAGGTATCCAAGGTTCTAAATAACAATACCTTTATATTGCAAAATCTAGATGACACTGAGATCTTTGGAAGCACAGTCAATGGGCGCTTCCAGAAGCATTATTTTACTTGATGAACAAGAGGTGGTTCATTTTTTACACATTTCTTTTGATTTTCAGTATGATTAAGTAGTTTAGTGTCAATAAAAGACTACATAGCCCAATAAAGGAACTGGGGTATAGTTACAAATTTGGTTTTCATTTGAAATAAGATAGATGTCAATGCTGGTAAAGGGAATTAAGTGGCTAGTGTTAGGCTGGCATAAATGAAGAATTAAGGCACACAACTATGTTGTTCTTAGAACCTCACAGGGGAGTGCTACCCCCAGTTGGAGACAATGTTAGATCCTAGGAATGCACCTCTTACTTTTACTTATCAAACCATCTCATTCATCTATCAACCTAGCTCTTAGATAGTTTTTCTTCTTCATTGTGTGATAAGTCATTTTGTTTTTAGTCATTCCTTCTTTGCTTATGTTAGTTGTTTTTCTCTTTATAAGGTTGAATTGGGTCTTGATTTAATCTTGGATAAGTCTTATCACCATGGCTTATATCACTGATGAATCACAAAGAGATAACCTAAGCCTACAAGTGTAAAACTGTTGATTGCAAGAATTCCATCATTCTTGCAATCAACAAACAAACTCTATTTTTATAATGTTTTATGACTTAAACATATTTGAAAATTTTAATAAAGTGTGTTGTCACCCAAATCATGCTGACCTATTCCTATTTCCCTCGAAATCATGTGCATTGTTCCCGTGTGCAGTTTTCATTGTAGGTTTTGAGTGAACCCTAAGCAATGCATATCCTCGACCACCATTGTCAACAAAGGCAGCTAGGGCACGATGATGCCACCACGAGGGCACTGACAGCTACACAAGTCCAAGCTAAAGGGGATCAAGTTGTTCGAGGCCATACCATATATTAGGGACATTTTTATCAAGGGCAAGTGGTTCAATTTCATATGTGCATTTAATGGACACCACACAGAAATTGTGTTGATCTTTGCACAGAACTTCGATGGATTCCATAAACAAATTGAGGAAATAACCATCCACATAACATAACATTTCATTATTGGAGCATGTGCCCTCCTTATCAGTGGCGAGAGGTGGTTTAAGAAAGGGAAATTATTGGTTGAAGTGTGCAACCAATTTCTGGTAGCAAAACGTTAGAACCTTGATTGGAGCCAGGGCATCTCAATCCATTGGTTGAGAGAAGAATGGAGGGGCATCTTGTCAACAATATAGAGGTACATCACTAGAGAATGTATTTTTTCAATTTTTCATTGCTATCATCTTAGATTTCCCATGCATTTAAATGGTGAAAAAGAGATGAACCTGCCATTCTACTTGCTCAAAATCCTAACCAAGATGTCCAAATGAGTCTAGAACTATCCAGAAACTGCTCACAAAATCCTCTACCATTAGGGGTTCATAAAAATATTGGTTTTTTTTTCCCTCGATGAATTGGGCATGTCTTGGACATAATTTCTAGAATCTCTAGGGTTATAGGAAGAAGTGTCAGACACTCAGCAACCAAAAGAGAAGGAAATTGAACAACAATCAGAAGAGAAGGAGGTTGAAGTTCCCCAGGAAACTAGGGTTTCCACAAAATATGGGAGTTCATAAAAAGAAACCCAGCATGCCAAAGAAAATACCTTACCTACAAAAAGAAGAACCATATCAGAAAAAGAAAGATCCATCACTCTAGAAAAAGAAGAAATACCTCAAAGGTAATTGAGGTCATCCAGAGTGAAACAAAGGGGCAGAGAAAGTGGTAAAGTTTATGTAATAAATTATGTCAGAAAGGGTGAAAATAGGCCTTCCCAACATTCCAACCACCTCCTGAACCTCTTGAGGTCAAACCTATTCCCACTACTATGCGGGTAGAGAAAACTCCTAAATTGAAAACAATCAAACAATAGAGGAAGAAACAAGCTAGACCTGAAGTAGCTACATTTGAATTTGTTTCATTTGACACACAGATTGAAGAGACTCCTCAAGAAAAATAGGGCAGAAATGAAAAGGGGAAATAGGTCCCAGAAATGCCAAGCAAACCAAATCGGAGGACCATGCTAACCAACCAGCTAAGGATAAACTCCAAATCTTTGTTTGATCCATCCCTCAAGAATAATAAGCCTATTGTGATTTAATATCAAGACATTGATTAATACCCCTATGAGTTTACCAACATGGAGGAAATGGCCATGCACACCTTGAAATAAATTCCAGTAGGCAAGACCAGTAAGAAGTGCAATAAGGGACATACCTCGGGTGTTGATTTGAAAGAAGGGTTCACTACTGGTCAAACCTAGAGAAAGATTTGGTGGACATTGGTCCAGACCCTGGGCAAAATTTTAAAGAAACTGGTCCATAAACAGAGCATTTCCCAAAGAAGGTTTTAGAAGAGACTAAAAAGTGGGAAAGGGGAAAATGTTGATGGTACATAAACCTGTGAAAGACATCATTGATGACAAACTTAAGAAGAATCCCAGGTATGAGATGAGACCAAGGAAATCTAAGCTATCCATGGATCTCAATAGGCCTATTGTTGAGTAAGAGAATGGACTCAAAAATGGGAGTAGAGTAAAGGCAGAGATCAAGCCTAAAATTTAAGGTGACAGGGACATGAATGACAATAATCAGTAGGTTCAAGCCCTCAAACAATATAATGACAATATGAGAGAGCATATTCAAGAGATGCAACAACAAAATCAAGCTCTTGAGATGAAAAATTCAAAACTATAGAAGAAATATTAAAAGTTGTAGAAAAAACACCAAAAGACCTGCTTGTTCCTAAAGGATATAATCTAATGTCTATGGTTGTCAACAAGCAAGAGAATTCAAATCCTGTGCGAGCTTGGTCTACTAGTGTTAAAGGTTTTTCTCCATTTATTGGCATACATGTGGATCCATGCAAGGTCATTAACCGGTTCCATCTTTTGAAGAATTTTGCTATGCAACTCCTTTACTTTAGTTATCAGCAATGACTCTAGTAATAGTGATAGAATATTTTTGGTTTAGTTAGAGATATTACTACCAGTGGTAATAAAGGTTTATTTTTTATAAAAACAATGTTTTGATTCTGTCAAAGTAATGAGGCCAGGAAAGGGGAGTTATCCATATAAAATATCACTTAAACTCTACTTCATTTAGTTTAAAGAAGTGTTGATTAATTGTTATCATAACTAAATGATGAAGTTGATATCTACAAGTCTGAATGTAATGTTGAACTTAACTCTAGAATTTAGATCTGAGATAGGAATTCAAATCTTGTTGGTGGATAAATAGATGAATATGTGAATGTAAATGGGTTCATCGCTTTTGGGTGCAGCAAGCTATCAGGATATAGACTAGGCTTATGAAGTGTAAAGATCAACAAAGTTTTCTACTCAGTGGATTAAATTTCTAGTGAACAAACTATCTTTTTCTCAATCTTGCTTGTCTTTTCTTCTTATTTGGATGCATGTTGAATGTACTTCAAAGAAAATATTCTTTCTCTTTCAGCTAATGTGTTTACAACATGTTGATAAGTGTATTCCAATGTTGTTTTAGGTTTAATGTAATGTGTTAGATCTAATGTTTCTAGCTGCAAGTGACAAATTGTATGCTTGTCAATGTTTTTGTTCTACTTTTATATCTTATATCTACTACAACATAATAAATGCCACTAGATAAGGGAAACATTGTAGTGAATATTGTTGAATTGTCCAACTAGGTCCATGCCCTTGAAATTTATCCATCAGCTGACCATCAAAATAAACCAAACTTATAAAAAACCAATCATTCCAACAACTGAGGTGGCCTAGCTATGCGCTTAACACTCAGGTGTAGACCATAGGACCAATAGGCCCCATTCAATACTCACTATGCGGGGTTGGTGGATGAAATTTTTGATAGGTATATTGGAAATTCCATGACATTTCAAGAGAGTTCTGACAAATATTCTATAAATGGAAATGGCGAATGATGACAATGAGATGTGCACGAGGAATGATGATGAAAAAATGGACGATATCAAAGATTATGTGGGGACATCAGACATCCTTGAGTATTGAAACCCTCCCATACCATCAAGGCATGTGTCTAGTCTAACCATGTCAAATTTCGACGCATACAGGAACTGTTTAAATAAATTTCAATGTTGGCCCCATTCACTGCTCACTGTATGGGATCAGTGCAGGATGACATTTGCGATGGGTGTATTGGAAGTGCCATGACATTTGAAGAGATTTCCGACAAAGATTATATAGATGCAAATGATGAATGATGACAATGAGACATCCATTATGAACATTGATGCAAACATGGACGATATCAAAGATTATGTGGGAACATCAGAAATCCTTAAGTACTAAAACCCTCCCATACCATCGAAGACTTTTTCTAGTCCAACCATGTCAAATTTCTACGCATACACACACATATTTAAGAAATTTCAACATTGGTCCCATTCATTGCTCATTCTGCGAGGTCAATGGACGACATTTGTGATGGGTGTATTGGAAGTTCCATGACATTTCAAGAGAGTTCCAACAAAGATTCTATAGAAAGGAATGATGAATGATGAAAATGAGGCCTGCATGATGAACGTTGATGAAAATGTGGACGATCTCAAATATTATGTGGGGACATTAGACATCCTTTAGTCTTGAGACCCTCCTATACCATCAAGGCACGTGTCTAGTCTGACAGTGTCAAATTTCGACGCATACAGGAACATATTGAAGAAATTTCAATGTTGGTCCCATTCACTGCTCACTATGCGGAGTGAGTGGATGACATTTGTGATGGGTGTATTGGATGTTCCATGAAATTTCAAGATAGTTCCAACAAATATTCTACAGATGGAAATGATGAATGATGACAATGAGACATCCATTATGAATGTTGATGCAAACATGGACGATCTCAAAGATTATGTGGGGACATCATACATCCTTGAGTCTTGAAACCCTTCCATACCTTCAAGGCATGTTTCTAGTCTAACCATGTCAAATTTTGATGCATACAGGTACAGATTGAAGAAATTTCAATGTTGGCCCCATTCACTGTTCACTATGCGGGGTTGGTGAAAGACATTTGTGATGGGTGTATTGGAAGTTCCATGAAATTTCAAGAGATTTCTGACAAATATTCTATAAATGGAAATGACAAATCATGACAATTGATGGGTGTTATATATGCACTAAAAACACATGAAAAACCCTCAATTAAATTGTCAACCCGGGGAAAGTAAACTTAGAGCTGTAGCAAAATATATGCCAAAGGTAGAAGGGATGGTAGGCGTATAGTTTGAATAAGGAAGGTAGCTATCTAAGGCTAATCTAATCAAGCAAATATATCTAATGAGAAAACCCTACTAAGCAACTTTAAACTAGGTAACCTAAGTACTTTTGGGCCAAGGATTGATGGATAGTCCTAAAAAAACAAGTAAAAACCCTACTTGAAGCAAACTAGTTCAACAGTAAGCAATAAGAAAAAGAAACTACTAAGCCTAACAATAAGCAAATGACAAAAGCAAACTGATTTAACTTGCCAACCTATATTCAATGAGTAACTACCCTAGGAAAGAAAGTAAATAAACAAGCAAGCAAAGACAACTAACTAACCTATTAAAGCAAGTAAACAAGCAAGCAAAGACAACTAACTAACCTATTAAAGCAAGTAGACAACTAACTATTCTAAGATAAATTCTACTGCAAATAATCAAATTAAAGCTTCTCATTGAACAACTATCTAGCCTAAGAGGCAAGTGGACTAGATTCTTAATTCAAAACTATTTCTAATTCATGAAAAGGAAATCTATTTAACTGAAAGCAATAAAAACTAACAACTAGTCTTGAACCTATAATAAGCAAGCTACTATATAATATATCAAAGCAAAGACTATCTACCCTATAGCAGCAATAAAACTATCTTCTAAACTATGAAAGAAAGAAACTATATCTTCTAATCTACAAAAATAAGAAACTATCCTTTAATCTATGAGAAAACTCAAATATAATGTTGGTGGTTGTGTGAGTGTCTTCGGTGCCTTATAATATCTCGATGGTACTTGACAACAAAAGATAACACAAGTGGTATAATCTCAAGACTGATCTCAATAGCAAAGTGAAAGGTATGGATTAAACAATCTAATGTGAATTTAGCCATAACAAAAGAAATCGTCAATTACCGTGCATATTCATTTATTAACCATCAACAATATAACGAGATCATCATTGTACTTCTATACTATGTAAGCAAAACTATATTCAACCATTAACTAAGAAATATAATTGCAATTTAACTCTAGGAAAGAAATTACATAAATTAAACTATGGTACATCTATTCTAACAATTCAAAGTTCAAACTACAATAAGAAACTGCTTAAGAACATAAATTAAACTATGATATTAAAAAGTAAACTATCAAATATATTAGCCAACAACTAAGTAAGCAAGATCTATATAAAACTGAAATAAGAAATCTATCATTAAAAACTAAAATTAACTCTATCCATCCATCAAATCCTTGTCGAAGAAAACCCAAATTAAAACTCTGTTCTATTCTATTTAAAACTCTGTTTTAAACTTGATTCTAAAATCATAAATAAAAAACATAATCTAATATCTAATTACGCATGGGGTTAGTCTAGGGATTTGCAAATCCATTCCTAATCTACAAGATCAATACATGCTAACACAATCCATCATTCTAACCTGCAAAAGAGAATCAAAACAATTAAACTACAACAAACTAATTAACACAATAAAAATGTATGTACAGAAAATAAAGAGAACAACTAAGCTATAAAATGCATAAACAAACTAAAGAATAGTTACCAGACTATTGGTGGGCCCCCCAGCAAGTCGTGGTCACTTTCTAAATGCACACCACAAACTGAGCAATTCGAATTCACCATGAAAACTCAAAAACACAATTCTTATATAATATGGCAATGTAAAATAGCAAAACAGAGTAAAATTATTTTTTTGTCTATCACACTGATACTTCTAATGCTTAACAATCATCTAACCACCTCGGTGGTATTTATAATCTTTATAGACCAAGTGGTCGACCACAGGAGGGTTGAACCACTTATAAATTCGGCAATTTTCATTAAATGATGCCCTAACTGATAAAATGGAGCGAGCCAATAATCGCCTTCTTGAACAACTAAAACTAAGTTGTCGAAAGCTCAGTAGCTACAGGGGGCAAGCATAAACAAAACCCACGTTCCCAATTCGCCCATCATTGGCCGCCAATACCATAACCATCAATTCACCCTCTGTTTTTTGTGCAATACGTAGTACTAGACGCAGTGTCAGACCAGGTACTAGAATGAGTGTTGGAAGGAGTGTCAGATCAAGTGCCGAAAGAAAAAATGTGGTGTGTTTTCTCCCTGTAACACCAAAAAACGTGAATCAGATCCTTGGAAGCGTAAAAACATGATGAATTATATTCAATACAGTCACTAAACATGAATTATATGTACCTAGTGTCGATCATACCGTTTTACCATAAAATTCTTCAAAAAGCTCCTTCAAAATGTGAAAAACACATATATACGTTCAGCAAAAGTGTATAATAACCATCATAAAAGTGATCATATCTTGGGCCCAACATTACCCCCACATTTACGATTTTTTAGGTCCCACTACAAACAAAAATAAGTTACCCCTCGTGACTAGGATTTTTGAGGAGGATCAGCTTTGGAAGCTTCTCCTTCTTGCTATGAAGACTTTGCCTTGTGCCTCTTATGTTGCTTCAGCTGTGTTCTGAGGCTGTGGTTAGATTTGGTCATCTCATCGACCAACCGTTGAAGGGAGTTCACTTTTGTTTGAAGGACTGCATTGTTATGATGAAGGTGTGTATCTATTGTCTTCCTCTCTTCCAATTGTTGGAGAAGATGATGGTTTTTTTTTTGTAGCTTCTCTATAGTTGGGGTAGAATCAGTGATCTCTGAGGAAGGTTTATATCCTTTGAGGGATGTGGACAATCTATCAGTTTTAGGATCTAGAGTAGGCATGGGTGAAGTAGGAGTGATGGGGGATTGGTAAGGAGAGGTAGGCTCTGATTTTGTCTTCCTTAGTGGCTCTAATCCATCCGCAGAAACTTCCCTATGTCTCTTTTGAGGGCTCTCAAGATCAGAGGACACTTGGATAGGGTCTGAAGTAGGCATGGGTTTTGCATAAGGTTTGGTTCTTGTACTACGAGAATTCTTTCGAAAGGGTCCTTTACTAAATCGATTGGATCCCCTCCTATTTGTGGGAATAATGGGAAAGCCTTGTTGAATTACTTCTTGGGGCTTCTTAGGTGTAGGATCAAGAGAGAGGGAAGGCATTGGAGATTTAACAATAGGCTTCTTTTGGTCTTTGTTTTTGGTCTTTTTACCCGATGAAAAAATAGGGATATCAACAAGATTTTTGTATTGTTACGGAAAAGAGAGGGTTTGTGCAAGGGAATTTGGATTTCTTGGAGAGTGAGGCTTGGATGGAGATATAGTTTTTAGGCTAAGTGGCTTTTTGCCGGTCTTAATTGTAAAGTGAGGTTTTGCAAATTGGTAGATAAAGGCATCCCAAGTTTGCCCCTATTTCTCTAGTTCGGCTAGAACAAGGAGTTTGATCAAGCCATGGTGAAAGAGACCGTTGTGTGGATTAGCCACATTCTTCCTCACTTGAGAGGACATCTTCTCCAATATTTTGAGAAAATAGAAGGGAAAGTTCAAAGGTTTGTTGAACAGAAAATGAGCCAACACTCTGAAATGACAAGCTTTGAAGGTGGAGTATCTACCTTCACATGTAATTAAGCTTATGATGACGATGAGGGGGTTGATCAATTCTTCCTTTATCCACTCCTTAGCATACCCTTTTGCTCCTAAAATATTCTGGAATTCGGGCTTAAACACTCTATTATAACTTGAGCGCGGCAATTGGTGGTTTTTGAACCATCTATCTCCCATTCTTGGGAGCTTTGTTGCTGCAGCAATGGACTCTTCAGAGACTTCAAAGGTAAGATACCCTACATGTGTTGTCGTCCCATCGAAAACGATGGCGAATTGCATGGAGAGGCTATCATCGTGGCCCTGCAAGCCAGACAAAAATGGCCCCCAATCTGCACGTAAAAACACTTCTCTGCATTGTGCAAATTCAGGAATGGAAAAAAAATCCACATAGGAAGAGGGTTCGTATCTCCTGGGCATTATGATAGAGGTGAAATTCATCAAGCTAGGGTGTAATCGAGCCAAGAGATGGCATTAATTGGGCACAAGCCAAACACAATTTGGACAGGGGACGAATTGGCAAAGGTTGGGCGCGATTTCTTAACGCAGGGGAGAGCAAATGGTAAGGGGGAATTGAGATAATAGAGTGCCCAGTCCAATTTTGAATGCACCTATAGTGGAGTAGGTTGCACACATGTGCGCGCGGGCTACCATGTGTGGAGAATTCAAATTCAAAGGCTCGATTTGGAGCAATGTAATGATGCGTGGTTAGATCAATGTCCAAGTCTTTTGACTTGGACATTTGATCATAAACATATGAAGCATCTAAAATCAATGTCTGCAACCAATTCAATTGAATGTAATTGAGTTCTGGTTACTTGGAATCTAGGATAGTTACTGGTGTGTAATTCACATGGTACTTCGTTCGACACCTCATACAACATCTCATACAGAACCTCATACGGTACTTCATCTGGTACCTCTGTGTTAAGTACATTTTCACCTCTTATAATGGATAGCTCGCAAATTTGAAGTGTTTTTGACAATCACAGCGGTAAATGAGCAGAGGTAGAATGCTCCATGCTCACTCAATCTTCTTGCATATAACATATAATGTCAAAAAAACCTACGATGAATGAGTTATAGCAAGCATAAAACATGTATTTTCAAACTTACAATATGCAGCTTGTAATGAAAGATAAACCAATAAAAGTAATCTGGTTTGTTAGGCATATTTTCAGTAATTTATAGCACACAGGAGTTTAGCACTTTAAAAATAAAAATGACTATCAATGTAATAACATGTATCATGGAAATAATACAAAAATTCTTGCAAATACTTATTTCTCTAGGAAATGATCATTTTTCAGCTCATGAACCCCTCCCCCACACCTAAGTATTGTGACACCTCACAATCAAAAGTATAGGAAACCAGACAATATCCCCCAAAAGCCGAAAATTTATAGTATGTCAAGTGTAAAGATAAAATTTCACAGATTGGTCTGACAAGACAGTTAGGAGATGGCCCCACCTATAGGATAAGAGAACCTATATATAGATAAGAAGAGGTAGGAAAGAGAGTTTCAAGATAGTCTTAGAGTTATTTCCCAATGGAAAATTTATGGATTTCATTAACCTTATCTTAACCACACATACTTCATGTCATCTTTTTCTGCAAGTAATGTCGTACATCAGGACAAGTTTTAATTTTATTATTTATTTTTGTCAGATTACCATCCTCACTAGGTAATGTTGGCGACGGAAGTCATTCCTGGATTGCTTGTAGAAGCAGAGCCTGACACCCATCAGTTTTTATGTCACGATAGTTTTAATGGGTGATCAAATGGGTATAGACTCGGGAAGATATCACTCTGACTCAGGGAGTGGGTCCGACATGAAAGGAACAAAGGAGGTCTTGATCTAACTTCAGTCAGTGGGCTGATTTGAAAATGAGCAGGTTGAAGACTTGGTGAGAGGAGTGGACAAACTACCTCAGGCAACAGGCCTTTCAGTAATTTATAGAAGAAAAACTCTGAATGCAAGATCCTCTGGTTCAAAGCTTCAGGGAACTGAGAGGGGAGACTTGATTGGATTCTCCAATTCCAAGTCATTCAGTACTAAGAAAATTACAGGGACTAATTAGAAATAATGCAACTATTACAGTGATCAAACTCTACATCATCCTATAACAGTTGCAACTCGACTAGATTCTCCAATTCCAAGTTGTTCTAACATAGTGTAAACAAAGACACGAAAGAAACTAACATCCATAAGGCAAGAAGTCTCAAGAGTCCAAACCTAACAGGAAAACAGTGCTTCATTAAAGTTTTACAACCAGGAGCCTCGCTCAACCATCGATGGATTACAAAATACAAAGACTGAGTCTATATACTCAGCAAAATTCACATATCAGAGGCATGTTCATTCATCCAAGGTGTGGTGTCCCTTCAGCCGAATTCGGACGGATAACTTTCGTCAGACGCTACCTTAACTGCGCATGGCTTCTGTAGGGGAGATACTTGCAACATTAAAGGCCAACATGGCGTGCGCAGACTTTCTCTAGTCAGATGAGGACCAGCCATGACCCTTTGGAGAAAATCAGTGTATAGGACCATCTTGGGAAAACTATCTGCCGGAACCCCCATACCTTGCATTCAATAAGTGAGATGAGGTTTCAACTACCTTTGTTCAGCTTCATTTAATTCTTTAGCGGGGACCAAGATCGAAGTCAGGCTGAACTGGTCTTGGAGGACGCGGTATTCCCTTCTGTGGCAAAACCCAACGCTTTGGCACCTTCGCACCTTCGCACCTTCGCATGACCTGCTCTTGGAAATCCAACATATTGAGCTCAGACTTCGATTTGTGACTTTCATAAGTGGGTTGGCTGCACTGATCAACAAAAGGTGATGTGGGGTTCCACTTCTCCTCTTCCAGATAATCATCAAAGTCGGGGGGGAACAGAGCTTCTCCAACTTGCAGAAGTGGAACTATCCCCCGCTCCTCCATTTCGAACCCGAATGTAAACACATCATGGGAGATCTCGTGAAGGAAAAGAGAACAATCCTCTTCCATAACTACCTCTTCATCATTTTGATCTGAGACAGCAAGCTCATCGGGGGCAGATGTTAATGCGTTTATGAAATCTTCAATCATCTCCTTGAAATATCCATCTAGAAGATCTACCTTGGAGACTGGAAAATCCTCCCCATTGTCCTCAAATTCCAACCTTGCATGTTGGGTAGTGAGAGATTTCGCCTACTCTATCATTTCACTTAGAGCATCTTCTTCCCCCAGTCTTCTATCCTTATAGCCCTCATCATCACAGCCTTCATCAGACATAATCATATCTGGGAGGATTTCTTCTTCTTGGCTCTCCCATGGGTCAGATTCATAATGACCTTAAACAGGACCCGTGGGAAATATTTGTTCATAATCGCCTTCAATAGAGCTGCTAAGGGCCTCTGCTTCAAAGGATGGGAAATCCTCAGCACATTGTTCAGCTTCCCACTTGTCAAGTCTAGAAGTGATAGATTTTATCAGTTCCATAACTTTGCCCGAAGCATATTCTTCCTCCTCGGGATCTTCATAGTCATCCATTGCAGAGATACCAAAATCCTCTGTACATCACTCAGCTTCCCACCTATCAAGTCTGGCAATGATAGATTTTACCAGCTCCATAACTTCACCCAAAACAGATGAATGGGGAGGAGAAATGACTGCATTCTAATCTAGGTCATTAGGATCATCCTCATAGCCTACATAAGAGACGGCTCTATATTGTATACATTTGTTGTAGTATCCCTCACAACAGCTATGAAAAATCAACTCAGAGGGATAAAGCTCCTGTCAATAGGCAGTGAAGGCTACATGGAGTTCACTGAGTGAAGAAATGCTAGCAGGGGGTAAAGAATGATACCATTTATGCGCATCCCCTGCTAACGAGAACATGAACATCTTCAGTAATACATCCTCATGATGTATCTCCCACTGACGCATGAGTTCATGAAACTCGCTAAGGTACTGAGCAGGGTTGTCCCCTTCACATTTTCCAAATCTGGGCAAATAATCACCCCATTCATTCGGAGAGGGGACAACATTAGGAAAACCAGGAATAATAGAAAAATCAAAAGGAGCAAACCTGGGAACCAAGATCTTCTCCATATCGAACCAGTGGAGTCGCCAATCGATCCTTGAATCATGGAGTCGCCAGGTGAAAGATGCGCAGCTTCGAATGTGTCTAGTCCTTGTTCACCATCAAAGGGCAAATCTTAACGCTTTCATTACCCCAGGAAGCTTCTCAGGCTGAGAAAGCAGTTGTTGAAACCTTCTCGAGAAAGCTCCTTAGGGTCAGCTTTCAGGTGTGTTAATAGTAGTCATAGCTGAAACAGTGATGTGGAAATAATGGAGTCGCCACAGTGGAGTCACCAGGTGCACAGTAGCAATATTTAAGGGCTCTGATGTCTGATGCACCTTCAGAATCAGAGGCTCAATGTCGTTCTGCCCAGGGAAAATCTTAAACTTCGTCCCCGGCAACGGCGCCAGAAATGTTAGCGATGGAAGTCACTCCTGGATTGCTTGCAGGAGCAGAGCCTGATGCCCATTAGTTTTTATGTCATGATAGTTTTAATGGGTGATCAAATGGGTAGAGACTCGGGAATATATCACTCTGACTTAGGGACTGGGTCCGACATGTGAGGAACAAAGGAGGTCTTGATCTAACTTCAGTCAGTGGGTTGATTTGAAAATGAGCAGGTTGAAGACTTGGTGAGAGGAGTGGAAAAACTACCTCAGGCAACAGGCCTTTCAGTAATTTATAGAAGAAAAATTATGAATGCGAGATCCTCTATTTGAGAGCTTCGGGGAACTGAGAGGGGAGACTTGACTGGATTCTCTAATTCCAAGTCGTTCAGCGCTAAGAAAATCACAGGGACCGATTAGAAACAGTGCGACTATTACAGTGATCAAACTCTACATCATCCTATAACAGTTGCAAATCGACTGGATTCTCCAATTCCGAGCTGTTCTAACACAATGTAAACAAAAACATGAAATAAACTGACATCCATAAGGCAAGAAGTCTCAAGAGTCCAGACCTAACCAGGAAAATAGTGCTTCATTAAAGTTTTACAACCGGGAGCCTCGCTCAACCATCGATGGATTACAAAATACAAATACTGAGTCTATATACTCAGCAAAATTCGCCCATTAGAGGCATGTTCAGTCATCCAAGGTGTGGTGTCCCTTCAGCCGAATTTGGACGGATAACTTTCATCAGACGCTGCCTTAACTGTGCATGGCTCCTACAGGGGAGATAGTTGCAACATTAAAGGCCAACATGGTGTGCGCAGACTTTCTCTGGTCAGATGAGGACCAGCCATGACCCTTTGGAGAAAAGCAGTGTATAGGACCGTCTCGGGCAGACTGTCTGCCGGAACCCCCATACCTTGCATTCAATAAGTGAGCTGAGGTTTCAACTACCTCTGTTCAGCTTCATTTAATTCTTTAGCGGGGACCAGGATCGAAGTCAGGCTGAACTAGTCTTGGAGGACGCAGTATTCCCTTCTATGGAAAAACCTGACTCTTTGGCACCTTCGCATAAATCTCTTCCTTTCTCAAGTGACCGCGGGCCCCACTTTCGGCGCTTTCAGTGCTATCGGGATTCAGGGTTTCGAGATGTGGAACAACATGAAACTCTCACCCCTCGAACTTCCGAATGTCGAAATGCCAACGCGACTAAATCTCGCGCCACGCGTCCTCTGGATGGACGGATCCTATTCTCCCTTGCACACTATGGGCACGATCTATTGTGTTAACTTCGGCGCAACTTCCTTATTCGTGATTTCCCGCCAATCGCTGATCTTCTCATATGGATGGATCTAGACCATTGACACTATAATCCTACCCACTCGCTTGATTTTAAGTCCAAAAAGGAATTTTTCCGTGTGTTGTGCTTGGGTGCTCCTCGTGCAACCTACAGACTTGGATATCCCGATGCCAAAGACAAGAATTGTTGCTAACAGGTAACATGCCCCACTGCCAGCAAGCCTGTTCAGTACTCCGATGGGTTTACCTAGTCATACCACAGGTCGGTACTCGCTGCCAGTAGACCTGTTTAGTTTCCCGGCGGGTTAGCCTCTTAAACCCTCAAAGACTGACGCTCCATCTTTTTAAAGTTTTAGTATAAGATTGCTTATGCAAGAAGATGGGGGAACAACTCTGAAAACAACTTTTTCTTTCTTTTTTTTTCAATTGGGATGGTATTTATGTTAGAGGATGAATTTCCGTTATATTTCTTAGTGATTGTCCCGATGTAAGGGGTACTTAAGTGGACGTGGTCTATCTAAATATATGATATAATCAAGCTATTTAGTGTGTAGTGGATGGTACCATTGAGAAAGAACATAAAGGTATCTCTAGGCTCAACTCACTTTCTTCTTTTGTAGTTACTATGATTTTTTCATGACTAACAGCTAATTAGACCTCCTTGTTACTCTTTGATAAAGATACTTGACTCACATACTCAGGTTTCTTGGAAAGACTGTACGAAAGAACTCTAGGCTTGATAGTTATGGTATCACTTCCTTATACAGTGGTGAAGAGTTTCAAGAGCAACTGCTTTAGAATGCCTTTAAAAAAATGAGAACTTTTACAAAAATATGGCTAATTACAGTAAGTCAATATTCATTTGATGCTTTAGCAGAGACAAAATTCAAGTATAACAATGTTTGGAAAAAAATATCCTTGAAGCTGTGTACTCCCGGTGAAATAAATACTTACAGAAATATCTAGAATTGTCTTATTAACAAAATTCAAAAACTATTTACATATATACAGTAGGAAATTCAGAAATCTTTTCAAGAACAAGGGGGGGCTTCCCCATCTACTAAGGCCAATGCCTTGTCAGCTGACATGACCTGTAGAAAATCATCTCTGGAAATGGGCTTATGATAAAATTTAAGTCGGTGTCCATTTACCACAAAGGAGACTTGTCCATTGTTAATTTTTCTAATTTTTACAGCTCCATTGTCATATACAATGTCTACCTCGTAAGGACCCAACCAATGGGTGGTAAGTTTTCCTTTGAAGGTTTTGAATCGGGAATCAAACAACAGGGCCCAATCACCAGGCTGGAAGTGCTTCTTCTTAATAAACTTGTCGTGCCACTTTCTCCTCTAGTTTTGGACTAATATCATTCGTTGGATGACATCTTGCCTGATTTCATCCAATTCATTCAATTGTAGGGCTCATTTCTTATGAGCCTCATCCAGGTTCAATCCTAATTATGTGGCAATACGAGAGGTCCTTACTTGGAATTCTATTGGTAAAAGTAATTGTTTCTCGTACACTAGCTCATAAGGGATATGCCAATGGTGTTTCTTCAGGTGGTCCGGTATGCCCACAAAACCTCTGGGAGCCTATCAACCCAATCGCAGTGATGTAACTGAAAATTCTTGGTCAAGATGGCTTCTAGAACTTTGTTTAATCCCATATTTCTCTGTTAGCTCTTTCATCATCTTGGAAGTGAATTGAGTGCCTTGGTCGGTAACAATTTCACGAGGGACACCAAAGCGGGTAAAGATGTCTTCATAGATGAATTCGACAACAGACTTCTCTGTAGCCCGGAATAGGGCTTTTGCCTCTACCAATTTGGTGACATAGTCCGTACAAACCAAAATATAGTTTTTCCTATAGGACATGGGTGAAATTGGTCCTACAAAGTCGAGGGCCCATTTTTCGAAGAGTTTTATCATAACTTGGGCACGCAAAGGCATTTTGTTAGCTGATGTAGGTCTTCCTATCCTTTGGCAACTATCACAACTTCTCACATATTTGGCAACATCTTTGAAAATGCTAGGCCAATAGTAACCCGAATGTAACACCTTATATGTTGTATGTTTGTCAGAAAAGTGGCCACCACATGGTCCATCATGAAAACTTCATAGTATTTCAACTACCTCGTCCTCTCGGACACATCTACGAATAATCAAATCAGGACCTGTGAGAAAAAGATCANGACCAACCCAAGAGTAATTAGAACTCTGTGTAATAATTTTCCCCTTTTCATGAGGTGACAAATGAGACGGTAACTTCCTAGTAGCCAGATAGTTTGCCATATCCGCAAACCATGGGGTTTGAAAGAAAGGGCAAAGAGATGCTCATCTGGGAAACTATCATCTACATGGATATCATCATACTCATTTTTTATTCAGGAAAGAAAATCAACTACTACATTATCCTTTCCAGGTCGGTCAAGCACAGTAATATTGAATTCTTGCAATAACAAGAGCCATCTAGTCACTCAACCATTACTTATAGGTTTATTCATGAGGAATCTAATGGAGGAATGATCGGTATGTACAAATATTGCATAACCTGTAATGTAATGATGAAACTTGTTAATAACGTGAACAACTGCCAAAAATTCATTCTCGGTAACTGTGTAGTTTAACTCGGTAGGGGACAAGTTCTTTCTTACGAAATAAATGGCATAAGATTGTTGGTCCTCTTTCTTCCCTAATACCCCTCCTAATGCAGTGCCGGGGGAATCAATGGATATATGAAATGGGAGAGTACAATTGGGCCCTCTAAGAACTGGTGCCACAAACAACTTAGCTTTCAGGGTCTCAAAGGCAGTTTGACACTGCTCAGTCCAAACAAAATCAACATCTTTTATCAGTAATCCAAACATAGGTGCAACAATCTTTGTAAAATTTTCAATAAACCACCGGTAATATCCGGCATGTCCAAGAAAGCTTCTCACCTCTTTATGAGTCTTGGCAGGTGGAAGTCTAACAATGAACTCAATCTTTGCAGGATTGACTTTTATCCCTTCAGATGAAACATGATGTCCTAGAACCACTCCTTCAGTTAACAACGTTTTTCATTTTTCATGACTTAGAGATAGGTTCATTTCCTGGCATCTGATGAGAAATTTTTCTAAGTTGTTTAAGGATTCCTGGTAAGTGTTTCCATAGACTGTGAATTCATCCATGTAGACCTCCACACAATCATGAATAAGATCGGAGAATATCCCTAATACTGCTCGTTGAAAAGTGGCAGGAGAATTACACAATCTAAATGGTAAGACCCTATAGGCATAGGTGCCCCAAGGATAAGTAAAGGTAGTATTGTCCTAGTCCTCGGGTGATATAAGAATCTGATTGTACCCGTTGTACCTATCTATAAAGGAGAAATACTTCTTTCCAGATAAGGTATCTAGAACTTGGTCAATGAAAAGGAGAGGAAAGTAGTCTTTCAAAGTGGCCTTGTTGAGTTCCCGAAAATCAACACAGATTCTCCATTACCTGGTCACTTTCTTTGGAACCACTACAAGCGGGGATACACACTTACTGTCGGATATGGGATAGATAAATCGGACATTTAACAACTTTTGGATTTCCTCCTTGACTATATCTTTAAGTGTTGGGTTCATCCTTTTCTAGGGTTTCCTAACAGGTGTTACTTCCCCCTGGGTATATATATGATGGATGCATGTGTCGGGGTGTATACCCTTCATGTCAGTCTATTCCCAGGCAATTGCTCTTGATTGTTTTTTAAGGATATCTACTAACTGTTTATGTTGGTCTGCATCTAGCCCAGAGTTTATATGTAAAAATTTCACTGGACTAATCGCGTAGGGCATAGTATAAGACATGGCAGACTCATCAATCTCAAAAATAAAAGATGTCAAAGACAATATGGATGGGTCTAATTTTTCTTGAAATTATTCCCCAAACATATACTCAAATTGGGGAAAAGACAGTGGAAAATCCACACATGTGATAGCAGAAATGAACTAGTTTAGCACATTTTTGGTTGTGTGCTCCTGAAGTGCCCATGCATGGTCACTTGGCAATACGGGTTCTTCCCAGTCTTCATTCTCGTATGGAAATTCAAGCCACCATAGGTTCTCCATAATAGGTTGAGCTGGAGGGTAAATGGTGAGCTTCTGGATAGAGAGACCATTCGAGATGGTCATCTCTCCTTCTCTACAACCAATAAATGCATTGGTTTTGGCTAACCAAGGTCTTCCCAAAATAACGGGATGGCCTTTGGTAGGATCCTTTGAATGAATGACAAGAAAATCTACTGGGTACTCCCATGAGGCTAAAGTAACCATGACATCATCTAAAATCCATTCAGGTATAACCCTAGTCTTATCTGCTAATTCCAAAATGGTTGGGGTAGGCTGAAGAAGAGGTTGTAACTGTAATTGTTCCAAGGTAGTAGCAGACATAACATTGATGGCTACTCCTAGGTCTATGAGAGTATTTCCAATGGAGACCTCATTAATGGTTATGGTCACTATGGGGTTTCCTATATTCCCATATTTTGATAGCTTTTCCTGCTCTGATATATACTCAGAGAGTCCTCCTACTAAATGTATTGTAGGAGGGTCCTTTTTCTTCCTACCTAGCTTCTTAATACAAAATTCTTTAACTACCTTACTATAGATTGGAATGTCTTTAATGGCTTGAAGTAGGGGAATCTTGACACAAATATTTTTCAATTCATTCAAAATGTTAAATTATGGTCGGGTGGTAGGTTTCTCGATTACCAATCGGTCTGGATAAGGAGGGACCTTCATAATTTGTGAAGGTTCATTTTGGGGAAGCTTGGGTTCTTGATTCTTCGGGATAATAACATATTCCCACCTAGTGTCATCCGTGGTTTGTTTGGTGGTTTCTTCTTCTTCCTCTTCCTGGATGACTACTGAAGGTCTCTGCCTCTTCATAACTTTTCCCGATCTTAGTTGAATTTCCTGTAATGGAACATGAGTAATAACATATGTTGGGAAGGCCTGAATCTCAACATTGTGAAGAGGTTGAGGGGGCTTATTATTAGGATTCAACACTGGTTGTGCTGGTAATAGTGTCGGTCTCAAAGAGCTTTCATTTTGATATTGTAGCGGTTGTTGTTGTGGAATAGGAGGTAAAGGTGGTGGAACAAAACCTAGCAAAAGTTGCGGAGTGTTCGATGGAAACTAAGGATAAGGATGGTTGGACATAGGGATAGGTGGAGCTTGAGGGTTTCCTTGGTTATGTCCTCCTCTCCATCCTTGAAAGAAAGGATGTTGGTACTGAGTAGACCAGTTTTTCCAACCTGATGGGTTCCATTTTTGTTGTTGTTGATAATAGGGTGGAACTGGAGATTTTAGATCTGGGTATGTGGGCTAGTTCTTAGGCTGCCATGGCCTCCTAGGTGCATAAGAAGACTACCCAGGATCTCCACTCCTATATATGGATAATAAACTAAGCAATGATGGACATTTTTCAGTCACGTGATCTTCTATACAGAAGACACAAACTAAAATTTTATCTAATGGTCATTCCCTTGAGGAATGCTTCCTACTACATCTTGGGCAATATATGCTCATTGTTGCATTCTCCTCCTCCTGTATCTTTTTTATTTTAAGGGTGTCCAATTGGGAACCTATTGTGCTTAAGATGTTTGTCTTGAAGTTATCTAAGAGGTTCCCTATCTTTTCTCTCATGATACCACCTGAACCAATTGGTTTTAAGTTTCTGTTGAAGGGTCTGGAACATTCTTTCATGTTTTGGCTCTACTCCTTGAGTAATTTTTACACATTTCACATATTTCAGCAAAAGGTTTATGAGATATGTCACTTGATTCCATCAAGTTAAGCATTTCTAGATATTCTTTTGAAATTCCCTTAAGGAAAAGAGCCCTAATTGCATCCTCTAGGAGGTCATGGTATTTTGACTTCTGGGAGATGTAACCAAATCTTTCCATATAATCTTCGAGGGTCTCGTCTTCTAATTGTTGGATTTTAAAGATGTCATTATGAGACTCTTTGGTCTTGCAGTAGTCTTGGTATTTCTTAAGAAAGATGTCTTTCATGGCTTCCTAAGACCAAATACTAGATTCTCCCAACCCCATGAACCATCTTAGTGCAGAGTCTTTGAGGGTAGCAAGAAAGAGTTTAAGTTTCTAGGAATCTTGTATGTAGTTATAGCTCCTACACAAGATGTCAAATTCAAATAGGAAGGTGTCTAGATCTTTATTGTTTTTACCATAAAAGGTAGGCAGTGCTGAGAGAGGAATATTCTTCATGTTCACATTTGGAGTGGTGTCCAAAATCGAAAATCCAAAAGTAGTTTTGGTTTGGTTTCCAGTTTCTTCTTCCTCCCCATTTTTTACATTGTTATGTTCTTCCTGATTATCCATATTGGTTTGGTTTCCAAAAAGAGAGTACCTAGGTGGTTTTATCTTTGAAGAGAAAAAAGTTTCTCTTTGATGGAAAGGTCTTCCTACTGATTGGATGCCTGGGACTCTACTCGAGCCGGTTGAGATTATTGATGCCAAAGTTTCTGTGTCAGTTTGAGATATAATCACATTGGCTGAACTACCAAACAAAAGATTCACCTGTTCAGGGTCTATGATCTCTTCAAAATTAGGATTTCCTGGTGGTGGTGTAAAAGAAAAGGTTGTATTGTTTGGTTTTGTGGAAGACTCAAGTAGTCTTGCCTCATGTCCCAGTATGATTGATGCTTCAATTTCTAGTTCTATAGTGCTCCCTGTGTTAGTCTTCTCAGAGACTATTTTATCTCTTTGGGTTGAGCTAGCTCCTATTTTTCGGTATCGGTCTACGGATTTTAGAAGTGGAACATTCCTTCCCCCAAAAAAGGTCGAAAGGAACCTTAGTTGAAAGGTCTGATTTAGATTTAATGTATCTACCTCATGGGTCTCTAGGCCTATTCATGAAAGAAATCAAAAACCAAAGAAAACACTACCATTTAGTTTCTAGGTCTATTCATGAAAGAAAACAAAAAGAAAAAGAAAAACTACCATTGGGTTTGTGGGGAACCTGCTATAGCAGATGCACAGGTTCTTACCTCTTGTCTTAAAGCTCCTCCGCCACCAAGCTAATGCTAAGGTCTAAGAATGATCTATTTCCTAACTACTTCTTACCTTAAGACAACTCCCCGGCAACGGCACCCAAAATGATGGGTGTCATATATGCACTAAAAAAACACTAAAATCCCTCAATTAAATTGTCAACCCGGGGTAAGTAAGCTTAGAGTTGTAGAAAAATATATGCCAAAGGTAGAAGGTCGGGTAGGAGTATAGTCTGAATAAGGAAGGTATCTATCTAAGGCTAATCTACTCAAGCAAATCTATCTAATGAGAAAACCCTACTAAGCAACTTTAAACTAGGTAACCTAAGTACTTTTAGGCCAAGGATCGATGGATAGTCCTAAGAAAACAAGTAAAAAGCCTACTTGAAGCAAACTAGTTCAATAGTAAGCGATAAGAAAAATCAACTACTAAGCCTAACAATAAGAAAATGACAAAAGCAAACTACTTTAACTTGCCAACCTATATTCAATGAGTAACTACCCTATGAAAGCAAGCAAAGACAACTAACTAACCTATTAAAGCAAGTAGACAACTAACTACTTTAAGATAACTTCTACTACAAGTAATCAAATTAAAACTTCTCATTGAAAAACTATCTAGCCTAAGAGGCAAGTGGACTAGATTCTTAATTCAAAACTATTTCTAATTCATGAAAAGGAAATCTATTTAACTGAAAGCAAGAAAAACTAACAACTAGTCTTGAACCTATAATAAGCAAGCTACTATCTAATCTATCAAAGCAAAGACTATCTACCCTACAAAAACAATAAAACTATCTTCTAAACTATGAAAGCAAGAAACTATATCTTCTAATCTACAAAAACAAGAAATTGTCTTTTAATCTATGAGAAAACTCAAATATAATACTGGTGGTTGTGTGAGTGTCTTCGGTGTCTTATAATATCTCGATGGCACTCGACAAAAAAAGATAACTCAAGTGGTATAAGCTCAACACTGATCTCAATAGCAAAGTGAAAGGTATGGATTAAACAATCCAATGAGAATTTAGCCATGACAAAAGAAATTGTCAATTACCCTGCATATTCATGTATTAACCATCAACAATATAATGAGATCATCATTGTACTTCTATACTATGTAAGAAAAACTAGATTCAACCATTAACTAAGATATATAATTGCAATTTAACTCTAGGAAAGAAACTACATAAATGAAACTATGCTACATCTATTCTAATAATTCAAAGTTCAAACTACAATAAGAAACTTCTTAAAAACATAAATTAAACTATGATATTAAAAAGTAAACTATCAAATGTATTAGCCAACAACTAAGTAAGCAATATCTATATAAAACTGAAATAAGCAATCTATCATTAAAAACTAAAATTAACTCTATCCATCCATCAAATCCTTGTCAAAGAAAACCCAAATTAAAACTCTATTCTATTCTATTTAAAACTCTGTTTTAAACTTGATTCTAAAATCATAAATAAAAAACATAATCTAATATCTAATTGTGCATGGGGTTAGTCTAGGGATTTGCAAATTCGTTCCTAATCTACAAGATCAATACATGCTAACACAATCCATCATTCTAACTTGCAAAAGAGAATCAAAACAATTAAACTACAACAAACTAATTAACACAATAAAAATGCATGTACAGAAAATAAAGAGAACAACTAAGCTATAAAATGCATAAACAAACTAAAGAACAGTTACCAGACTGCTGGTGGGCCCCCCAGCAAGTCGTGGTCACTTTCTAAAAGCACACCACGAACTCAGCAATTCGAATTCACCATGAAAACTCAAAAACACAATTCTTATATAATCTGGCAATGTAAAATAGCAAAACGGAGTAAAATCATTTTTTTGTCTATCACACTGATACTTTTAATGCTTAACAATCATCTAACCACCTCGATGGTATTTATAATGTTTACAGACCAAGTGGTCGACCACGGGAGGGTCGAACCACTTCTAAATTCAACAATTTTCATTAAATGATGCCCTAACTGATAAAACATAGCGATCCAATAATCGCCCTGTTGAACAACTAAAACTGAGTTGTCAAAAGCTCAATAGATGGAGGGGGCAAGCATAAACAAAACCCACATTCCCGATTCGCCCATCACTGGCCACCAATACCATAACCGCCAAGTCGCCCTTCCTTTTTGTGCAATACGCAGTACTGGACACAGTGTCGGATCGGGTACCGGAACGAGTGCTGGAAGGAGTGTTGGATCAAGTACCGGAATTCAGAAACGTGGTGTGTTTTCTCCCTGTAACACCAAAAAAAGTGAATCAGATCCTTGGAAGCGTAAAAACATGATGAATTATATTCAATACAATCATTAAACATGAATTATACATACCTAGTGTCAATCATATCGTTTTATCATTAAATTCTTCAAAAAGTTCCTTCAAAATGTGAAAAATACATATATACATTCGGCAAAAGTGTATAATAACCGTCATAAAAGTGATCATATCTCGGGCCCAACAACAATGGGACATCCATTATGAACATTGATGCAAACAAGGATGATCTCAAAAATTATCTAGGGAAATCATACATCCTTAAGTCTTGAAACCCTCCCATACCATCAAGGCATTTGTCTAGTCTAACCATGTCAGATTTTGACTCATACAGGCACAGATTGAAGAAATTTCAACGTTGACGCCATTCACTGCTCACTGTGTGAGGTCAATGGATGACATTTGTGATGGGTGTATTGGAAGTTCCATGACATTTCAAGAGAGTTCCAACAAATATTCTATAGAAGGTAATGATGAATGATGACAATGATATGTGCATGATAAACGTTGATGCAAATGTGGACAATGATGCAGGAGCATCTCTCCATGTCAGCCAACCAGCTAGCCAGCCACGTTGAGCACGTGCATTCAAAGCTGAAGAGAGAGGCGTAGTCCTCATTTAAATTCTAAATTGAATGTAATTTAACGTTTAAGCTGGTGAGTTGTAGAGCCGTGCCTTTGTGTAGGCGTAGGGTAAGATCGGCCATTAATGTTTGAATGACTGAGATCTAGGTCCAGATTCTGGACTAGACAGCCCATTCAATGCAATTGAATAGGGTAGGTAGGATGGAGGGAAGCGCTCGAAGAGCCCCTTCAGGTAAAAGAGATTTTGGATCTCATTTTGAAAAGGGGAGAGTAGTTGTAGTGGAGATAGAATAGAGGATCTGGGTGTGGAGAGCATAAGAGTGAGGAGTCGAGACCTTGTTACAAGCTGTGCTCAGGAACACCCTTGTACAAACAGGCATTTGCCATTTTAATACAAACAGAGCAGTTTTTCCTGCATGTATTCTGTGTTGAATGAATGTCTATGAGTGTTCTTTATATGCTGTGAATGTATGCTAGGCATTTGCAGGTTGTTTTGATTTCAGGTGAAGGTCTTTGAGGTTTCATGCCAGGAGGGTGTGACAGAGTACTACGGTCTCTGAATACCAATGCACTGAAGCACTTCTGAATACTGCGGGTTCAGACAAAGACATGTTGCGGCACAAGAACTGGAGTCAACAACTCGGTGAAGACCTCAAGGTTATTGAACACCTTGGAGGAAAGGCTATGTGGGAGAAGACACAGTTGCATACAGAAGCTCTGAGGAGTTCTGTAGAGCTCTGCCAAGTGGGCATTGAGCATATGCATAGTGGTGCATTTGGAGGAACTCTTTTGTGAGTTCAGAAAGAAGAACCAGAATCACTGAGGATTCTGAGATCTCTGCTAGGTGGGCATTGAGCTAGTGAAAGGGAGAAGACACTCTGCCAGGAGGGCATTTGAGTTAGTGTGCAGACAGGCACAATAGAAGAGAACTCTTTTGAGTTCTATGATTTGAAGAAGAATCCACTAAAGGATCTTCACAGGGTTGCTGAACACCCAGGAGGACTCAGCAAGAGGTTGCTGGAGCAGAGGGATAGCTAGGAGGGCATCCAAACATTCTTCATCTAAGGGAGAAGGAAGAAGGATAAAACCCCTTAGGGGTCTGAGCGTGTGAGAATCTCAGAAGAGACAACATTGTGTGTGCGAAAACACTCTGCAGATGCGCAGACATCGGAATCCCTTGAGGATTCGAAAGAAACAAGCTTAGGAGGGAGAGTGCTTTCAGGAACAGAGTGTGGCTGCAAGGAGTGCAGAGGTTGAAGAACTCCTTGGAGGAGTTCAGAGTTCCCAGAAGCTAAGGAGGAACAACGTTTTTACACATGCTGGCGAGAACTTAGAGTGAGGAGTTCGCAGAGGAGAAAGGGAGCAAAGGTTGAGGCCTTTGGTTTTTGAAATTCTTCCAAAATCTGGGAAGAAGGAGTGCACAAGCTCAGGATAGCACAACAGCCATCGGATCGGTGGAGAAAAGAGATCTGGACCGTTGGCTTCTATGCCCAGGAAGGAGTAGGAGAAGTGCACAGAAGGGGGAGATCGTGAGCCATTGGATCTCATTCAGAAATCCCGTCAGCCATTGGATCGGATAGGAGGTGCATGGGTTTTAACCCTTCTCACGCCAGTGCGAAAGTCCCGAAGGGCATTTGGGCATCGGGATATCCTCACTTGGGATATCGGAGGTCCTGAGGACGAGAAATCCGGGACATTTCAAGTCCAGAAACAACGAAAGAATCGCAGTCATCTGTCTTAGGGAGGAAGCATGTCGTGTGATCATCCATTTTGGAGATCCGGGCACTGGTTCGTAGAGGTGAGTCTCGAAGGCATCGGGATATCGGCGTTCGCGATATCAGGGGGTCACGACGATAGGAGAGCGGGAATCTCCATGGTAAAAGTCTTGGGAAAGATCTGGGTCATCCAATAGTTGGGGACACGTGGAGGAGATCAAAATTATCGAGGGAAGTCCCAATAGAGGGTCAAATCGGTGCATTGGAGATCGACATTTCATGAGTCCTGGAGACGATGCATATGGGACATTTGGAACCGTGAAATCATGAGAGGAGATCAAGATCGTCCATCTTGAAGGGACGCGTGGCAGCGAGCAAGGCCTCCAGGAAACGGTACCGATAGGAGAGCCACATCGGAGAGATCGGGGATCGGGATATCGAAAATCTCGTGGACACGAAGTCCTTGCAATTCAGAATCGTGAAGTCTGAAACCTCGACAAAAGGAGGAAAGCGCCATCGAGGGGCCAGCTGTCAACATATCGAAGAATCGGGATTCGAGGGATCGGTAGTCCCGTGGGAAAATGCATTTCAGCATTTGAAACCCCGAAGTCCCGATAGGTGGTATGACTGCGGTCATATGAAAGGGAGGTTGCGTGGACCACGAGTCTAGCCCGGAGGCTAGCGGAAGTTAAAGCGTATCGGGAATCAGAGAATCGGGGATCCCGTGGACAAAACGTCCATGCAATTTGGCATTGGGAAGTCTGAATTCTCAAAGGAATATAAGGCTGTGGTCTTATGGAAAGCAGTCATATGAGCCAAGGGTATAGCCAGGAGGGCTAACGCGTAAAATGGGTGACGGTGAATTTACTCATCGGTGATCGGGAGATTGCGGGGACAGAGATTTGTGACATCGAGAACAAGGAACCTCGAAACCCGATATTGAGTCGGGGAAGATCACAGTTGAATGCAGAAGGTCGTTACAAGGGAAAGAGTAGAACCTGTGGATCGGGGTTTCATCAGAGATTCCAGCAGGGAATCAGAAGAGCTAATTCGGCTCGCATGAGGTGATTGAATGATCTTGTGAGAAGGAGAGCGCGAGGTGGTGGTCGTGTAGGGTTTTCCTGCGTCAGACAATCTCAAAGATTATGTGGGGACATTAGACATCCTTGAGTCTTGAAACCATCCCATATCGTCAAGGAATGTATCTAGTCTAACCATGTCAAATTTTGACGCATACATGCACATATTGAAGAAATTTCAACGTTGGCCCCATTCACTGCTCACTATGAAGGGTGAGCGGATGACATTTGTGATGGGTCTATTGGAAGTTCCATGACATTTCAAGAGAGTTCCAACAAAGATTCTAAATACCCCTATGCCCTAAATACCTTATCCCTTGACCCTTAATCCTTTAAAAAGTAACCCCTAATCCCTTAACCCTTAATCCCTAGACCCCAAATTCATAAATCCCCTAATCCCCAAAGCCCATATCCACTTAACCCCGAACAACTCAACAAATTAACTATTTAGACACAATAGGCATTAAATTAGAATCCAAATAGGAAGTGAAACTAGAAGCTATAAAGGAAGCTAAGTTGGATGCTAACTAGGAAGCTAAACTATAAGCTAAAGCAGAACCTAAACTCGAAGCTAAACTAGAAGCTACACTTGGTGCTAACTTGGGTGATAAATAGGGTGCTAAAGTAGGTGATAAAGCAGGCGATAAATTAGGTGCTAAGTTAGGCTCTAAACTAGGCGCTAATAGCACCTAATTTAGGGTCGAATTGTGTTGCTCGACACAAATAACACCCAAAATAGTGCCATCCTGATAAATAGCACATAATTTTTCAAAAACGTGGAGAAAAATGTATTAAAACAGACAGTGGAAGCAAAAAACAGAGCTAAAAAGGAAGCTAATCGCATGGATTTGTTGTAGTGAAACAACATAGGGGATTGGTGTTTTGGGGAGTTCGGTGCCTACAAACAACAATGGGGATTGGTGTCTCCAGTAGGTTGGTGACTACAAACATTTGTAACCGTAGGTTGGTGCCAACAAATTTATAATAATAAAAAAAACATTTTTGTGGTTTTCTCCCGAAAGGGTTTCCACTTAATATTGTGTCTTTTGTCTATTATATTTATGTGATTACTTCATTATGGTTTGTGAATGTTAAAAAGAAAAATATATCCTTATACTGATTCACCCCCCTATTCTCAGTATAAGTGTGTGCTCAACAAGCCAACATATCTTTCTCTATAGAGATAAGCTACCACCATTCAAGCCAAATTTTGTTCTACAATATTCTACTATTTTATTTGTTAATAGAAATTGGGTTTCACTATATTGTTGTACTCTCTGCTATATTTATGTATGTATTTCATTTTATTCTCAATATAATTCGTATCACTTTTAACATAAAAATATAAATAATATTAGAGAATATGTAATAAAACCATGGTATATTGGAATATTCATTCAAATTTATTTGTATTTGATTTTATATGCAATCTTGATGAACATATAAATCTATATATGCAATGATCAATTCCATGTTTAATGAAATATGCATTTTACTATAATTGACATAGATTGAATCTTCACTCATAATTTTTGGATTGACATTTTTTCTTTTTTGGGTACTCAACTAGCTCACAACTCCTCTTACCATCCCCAATATGATAGGAAAATTGAGATGGTGAATATATGTACTCTAAAAGGTTATATTTTTTTCTTTACATATCATAAATAGAGACAATGGGATGAATGTATACCTTTGGAAAAATGGTGGTACAACATTATCTTCCATAATTCATCCAAAATGTCCTAGAGTATAGCACTATATGGGTATCAACCTCCATCCATCATGTCACCCTCGAGAGGGAAACCTAAAGTTCAAGCATTGAAGCATCACATGCAAACCAACAAGAGGTTCTCTAGGTATCAGAGGACAAACTGGATACAACTCAAAATACTATAAAACAACAAGTAGATCAACATGAGAGTGAAATGCACTTTGAAGATGGGGGTTAGGTTATTTTGAGGCTACAAACATAGAAATGGACATCCCTCAAACAAAAAAAGGAGGAAAAAAAATTAGCACCCAAGTACTATGGTATTTACAAGGTGTTGTTGAGTAGTGGTAATATGGGTTATATATTTGAGTTGCCTCCTTTTTTATGTGTACATTCAGTCTTTCATGTTTGTTATTTAAAGAAGGTAATTAGTGACAAGATTCCAATTTAGAATGAAAAGGAAAAAATCATAATAGAAACTAAAACAACCATTGAAACACATTTAGCAACTAAGGACCTTAGTAATTATTGAGTACCTCATTAAGTGGAAGAACCTACTAATAGAGAAAGTGACTTTGGAAGAGGTGGAATTCATATAGAAGCATCCACAATCAATCAACATTGAGGCCAATGCTTGTTTGAATGAGATGAGCATGTTAAGCCCCCAAGCATAACCCTCACTCATTATTATTACACTAATCATAGTTGTGTTAATTTATTATTATTTCTTTATAGATTTGTATCCTATATATATACATCAAGGAGACTCATTTGAATTATCATCTTATCTTGTACATTTTATATATTGTAATAGGGGATTCCCCCTTCAAGAGGATTCTTATTTTTTTATTATTTTACTTAATTTAGATGTGGAAATAATGAATTGGTTATATTTGTTTCATAAGATAAGCCAAGACAAAGAGTCTCTAGCCCTCCCTCCTTTGAGCTTGTGGCTACTACCACTCATTCTAGAAGCAATAATGAGTTTATCCTTGCTCAACTTCCACATATTATACTTATTTTTTGAGTGTCTAATCATGCATTTAGAGTCTAGGGAAGTACAATTGCATTCCATCAAGAAGTTATAGGTTATACACTTTTGGGTTTTGGATTTGCTCAATTTTGTTCCAAGTCTCACAAGAGTATTTCAAGCCCAAAATCTAGGATAGTAGAAATAAGTAGGATAACTATGAATTTAAAATGTTTTATTATGTAGGCATTTCAACATCTATTTTCAAGACCTAATAAATAGAATTTTCAACCAATAATAATTCTTAAATGTCAATTGAAATCTATGCCAAAGTAGTTGTATGATTAGACTTCTTTAATTATGTTATTTATATACAAAATCCAAAGATAAATTCTTTAATTATAATTATTATAATTTTATTAATATTGATGCTAAATACATAATTTTTACATTGGAAAGGTAAACCTCTCATGATAATTTAATTCTCTATCGAGGACTTGTGAAGAAAAATCTAAAATACAGAGAATGTTAAATATATCCAAAGTTTGTTCACTAATTTATATTTTAAAACAAATTGACATATTTCACTAAGCCTAAGCCTAAGACATTAACACGTATACCATCCTAACCCCTAACCCCTTGAAACATGGATGATCTCAAAGATTATGTGGGGAAATCATACATCCGTGAGTCTTGAAACCCTCCCATACCATTAAGGGATGTGTCTAGTATAACCATGTCAAATTTCAACGCATACAAGCACACTTTGGAGAAATTTCAACGTTGGCCTCATTCACTGCTAACCATGTAGGGTCGATGGATGTGATTAAGCCCTTCACTCGATATAATCCCTAACCCATTAACCATTAAACCAATTGCATGTTGGACACTATAAAATTGTTTTTGGATGTCTCAACTTAATATAATCATTGTTTAATCATATTTAAGAATGCCACAAGAAAAATACAAATACATGGAAATTGACATCTTCATCAGGTTTCACTATAAAGATGGGTATGTCGGGTTTGATCCTCGTTATCATGGATGGAAAAATTGGGTCATGATGAGTATGATGATGATGACAATGGAAACTAAAACCATGATGATGTGGATGATGAAGAGAATGATGTCCCCGAGTCTTAAAACCCTCCCATACCGTTAAGGCATGCACCTAGTATAAACATGTAAAATTTCAATGCATACAGTCACATTTTGAAGAAATTTAAACATTGGCCCCATTCACTTCTCACTGTGTGGGTTCAGTGGATGAAATTTGTGATGGGCATGTTGGAAGTTCCAAGAAATTTCAAGAGAGTTCCGACAAATATTCTATAGAAGGGAATGATGAATGATGAAAATTAGATTGACATACATGACGAAAAATGATGAAAACATGGATGATATCAAACATTATGTGGGAACATATGAAATACTTGATTCTTAAAACCCTCTCATACCGTCAAGGCATGTGTCTAGTCTAACCATGTAAAATTTTGACGCATACAGTCACATTTCGAAGAAATTTCAACATTGGCCCCATTCACTGCTCACTGTGTGGAGTCGGTGGATGACATTGGTGAAGGGCATGTTGGAAGTTCCAAGACATTTCAAGAGAGTTCTAAAAAAGATTCTATAGAAGGGAATGATGAATTATGACAATAAGATCGACATGCATGATGAACATTGATGCAAACGTGGACGATATCGAAGGTTATGTGGGGACATTAGAAATACTTAAGCCTTGAAACCCTCCCATACCGTTAAGGCATGTGTCTAGTATAACCATGTCAAGTTTCGACATGTATAGGCATAAATTGAAGAAATTTCAATGTTGGCCCCATTCACTGCTCACTATCCAGGGTCGATGGAAGGCATTTGTCATGGGTGTATTGGAAGTTCCATGACATTTCAAGAGAGTTCTGACAAAAATTATACAAATGGAAATGGCGAATGATGACAATGATACGTCCATGACGAACACTGATGAAAACTCACTGGATGATCTCAAATATTATGTGGGGACACCAGAAATCCTTGAGTCTTGAAACCCTTCCATATTGTCAAGGAATGTATCTAGTCTAACCACATAACATTTCGATGCATACAGGCTTAGTTTGAAGAAATTTCAACGTTGGCCCCAGTCACTACTCACTATGCGGGATTGGTGGATGACACTTTTGATGGGCGTATTGGAAGTTCCATGATATTTCAAGAGAGTTCCGACAAAACATTCTATAGATGGAAATGATGAATGATGACAATGATATGTCCATGATGAACGTTGATGAAAATGTGGACGATATCAAAGATTATGTGGGGACATTAGACATCCTTGAGTCTTGAAACCCTCCCATAATGTCAAGGCATGTGTCTAGTCTA
Organism: Picea sitchensis; assembly: GCA_010110895.2. Taxonomy (NCBI): domain Eukaryota; kingdom Viridiplantae; phylum Streptophyta; class Pinopsida; order Pinales; family Pinaceae; genus Picea; species Picea sitchensis. Next base: position 83,077 of record SNQJ01S0066465.1, read on the forward strand.
ACTACATCAAATTTCAACGCATACAAACACAATTTAAAAAATTTCAATGTTGTCCATATTAGATCCTAGGCGTGCACCTCTTCCTTTTACTTATCAAACCAACCCATTCATCTATCAACCTAACTCTTAGTTATTTTTTCTTCTTCATTGTGTGATAAGTCATTTTTCTTTTAGTCATTCCTTCTTTGATTATGTTAGTTGTTTTTCTCTTTATAAGGTTGAGTCAGGTCTTGATTTAAGTTTGGATAAGTCCTATAACCATGGTTTATATCATTGATGGATCACAAAGAGTTAACCTAAGCTTCAAAGTGTAAAATTGTGGATTGCAAGAATGCCAACATTCTTGAAATCAATAGACAAACTCTTTCTTTATAAGGTTTTATGACTTAAACATATTTCAAAATTTGAATAAAGCACATTGGCACCCAAATTGCACTCACATTTTCCTATTACCCTTGAAATCGTGTGCATTGTTCCCCTGTGCAGTTTTCATTGCAGGTTTTGCGTGAACCCTGAGCAATGCATATCCTCAACCACCATTTTCAACAAAGGAAGCTAGGCCATGATGATACCACCACGAGAGTGTTGGAAGCTAAGCAAGGCCAAGCCAAAGGGGCTCGATTTGTTCTAGGCCATACAAGAGATTAGAGACATTTTTATTAGGGGTGAGTGGTTCAATTTCATATGTGCATTCAATGGAAACCACACATAAATTGTGTTGATATTTGCACATAACTTCGATGGATTCTAGACACAAATTGGGGATATAACCATCCACATAATAGATTATTTCATTATTGGAGCATGTTCCCTCCCTATCAGTGCCAAGAGGTGGTTTAAGAAAGGGAAATAACTAGCTGAAGTGTACAACCAGTTCCTAGTAGTAGAACATTAGAACCTCGATTGGAGCCACAACATCCCGATCCATTGGCTGAGAGAGGAATGGAGGGGAATATATTCATCAATACAAAGGTACATCACTGGAGAAGGTAGGTTTTCAATTTTCCATTGTGTTCATCTAAAATTTCTCATGCATTTAAACGGTGACAAAGAGATGAACCTCCCATTCTACCTGCTCAAAATTCTAACCAAGATTTTTAAACGAGTCCAGAACTATCCAGAAATTGCTCACATAAGCCTCTACCATTAGGGGTTCATAAAAATATTGGTTCTTTTTTATCCCAGTGAATTGGGCATGTCTTGGCTAGAATTTCTAAAATATCTAGGGTTACAAGAAGAAGTGTGAGACACTCAACAACCAGAAGAGCAGGAAATTGAACAGCAATCAGAAGAGCAGGAGGTTGAAGTTCCCCAGGAAGCTAGGGTTTCCACAGAACCTGGGAGTTCATCCAAAGCCACCGAACATGCCAAAGAAAATACCTTACATGGAAAAACAAGAACCATATTAGAGAAAGCAAGATTCATCACTCCAAAAAAAAAAAGAAATACCTCAGAGGCAATTGATGTTGATACTGAGAGGGGGGTGAATCAGTATCCAGTACAATTTAAAAAAAAAATCAACTTATACTTAAACCATTCAATTATATCCA